>WUQG02401223.1:0-17545 GCA_011317285.2 Androctonus mauritanicus | reverse complement strand
ACTAGAATATGTGGCAGCTTCTTGAAGTCGCATCAACATGTTAAGCTGCATGAGAGTAAATGTGTCATGAAATATAGAATGAAGTAATATTATCTAATTCACGATACTCACCAGTGGATCAGCATCTACGTCGGTGACTGGAGGGATGACGCTCTTGGTGGGTCCAGGATGTCCCTCGTACCCCACGTCTTCCGGTCGCAAGCATAACAGCTGAGAACTGTCACCATCTAACGTTATAGGCCATGGATACGTTTGCTTGGCCCATTCTGCGGGATCTTCCCACGGTGCTCTACGTCCATATAACTGAAAGAAGTGAGAGTACTGAATAAAAACACGATGTTTGAAGCGCGGATTTGTGTGTTTTATGAAATTCACCTGCAACCCTTCACGGACGGCTTCGAGCAAGTAGGGAATTATACTGTAGTTCCACAGATCAGTGAACCACACCTGAGAATTGGCCACGTCGATAGGACACGACAGAAACAGTCGGGGTCCTGAGAGGAAAAACGAATCTCAGCGGGATGTTATCAGTATCGGTAAAACTGAACATGATATGCACTCACCTATTGTGACATCGGAAGAGCTGTGTGTCTCTAAAAACTTATTCAGATGTTGCCAAACCTTAGGCATCCAATCGATGATTCTCGTCAGGTCCGAATTGCGCATTCCGTTCTGAACTTCGTATTCTGTTAACTTCCTCTTCAGATACCGACCCAAAAAACCTTTAACCGGTTCCATGTGATTAGCACATAGCACCCACCTGCAGAGAATCAAAATTTTTTATTCTCGTTGCGTTTAGGAAAAAAATACTTATTTAATCTTTATTCTACCTGAAGTTATGGTGTAGTTGAAGATTGGTGGTAGAACATGTAGCCTGATTCATCGTTCCAATGATGTAAGGGCTAATGAACAAAAATTAATAAGATTAATAAATGTTTAATCTTTGTATTTCATTTAAATCTTGAGTTCACTAACTAACCATTTTTGGTATTTGGCACTGAGGAATCCATTAAAAACTTCTCCCAGCGATCCCACGTGATGAAGGTTATCTAGAATGATCACAGATGGAAGATCTGATGCGTCGCTGTAATGAAATAAATTTAGGTTATTATATTTATATTTTCGTGACGTTAATAACTGATTGTATGCGTGACGCACCTGTTTTCGCATTGTTCTGCAACGTTTGACAAATACTGGCGAAGTTCTTTGGCAGATTTGTGGTCTACGTTGAAAGTAGCCACAGATCCTGACGTTAGTTCTTTTCCGTTCCTAAATTAAAAAAAAAGTATTAAAATCTAATTAGATAGTCTGTATTCCAAAAAAAGATGATGACTCACTTCAGGACTAAAAATTCTGCCAGTTTCTGCGCTAGGTAAGTTTTTCCTGTCCCGCTGGGCCCGCACAGAATGATTCTTCTGTGTTCGGTCAAAAGGGAAATGTATCGCTGCACGATCGATTTGGGGATCAGAGTTTCGAAAGCCACAGCATCCACGGAGTTGTGTTTAATGCCTGAGGGAAGTTAAGAAAAACTTGCATGAATAAACCAGTCTACAGCACAATTTGAAAGTCACGTAGACGTGACTACAGAGGGGTGCGGGTCGAATGAGAAACCACACCGTGTAATCAGCAACGCCAAGTGATTTATCGCTCGTAAATTGAACTCACCCTTCAAGATTATTTTTATTTCTGTATTTTCACCAACCAAGTAACCATAGGGTAGCAATTCGGGTAATTCTGCATCTGAAAGAATAAATTGTATTTAAAAGCTTTTTCATCTTTCGCAATCTGATAGTAAAAACGACGAATAGGAAAAGTCATTTACTTACCTTTGGATCTACAAATATCACCGATACTGTAACTTAGCACACTTTCTGCATTCAATCCCAGATTAGAAACAGGATCGATGCGAAGTACATGTTCCTAAAGGCAGAAAACAATCTTTCATTACACAATACAAATCATATTTATGGATAAATATTAGAAATAATAGGTAAACTACATTTAAAAAATACAGTTTAAGAATAATTTTTTCATTACAATGTTTTATAATAACTTTATTCCACTAATTAATATTGTTATAGATACAGATGATCTTAAAATTAAAATCATATTTTACTATATTTTTGTTGTTTTAAGAGATCCATATTGAAATATAAATAAATCAGTCGAATATAAAATGTATAACCTAATTAAAAAAAATCAGGAGGGATATGTTAAAATAAGCAGTTTGTAGTAGAAGTAGAAATTTATAATATATGTGTTTGTATATATATACACGAAAATTATGGATTTTAGATTTTTTAAAATCTTTTTGGTTAATAGTTTTTAACTAATTTTGCTCAAGTAAAGCATTATCTTCTATTCGAAAATTGTAGTAACCATAAAAGAGTTTTAATTATATATTGAAAGAACAATATTGGAAAAATAAAAATAAAAAGAATATATTCACATACAATAAATTATTTCAGTAGCTATCGATTTTTTAACAGCCATCTTCTAATAGAATAATGGAGAAATTAAAAAATAACAGGCATAAAACTTGACTAATAAGGAATGATTCCTTAAAGATTTAAGCAAGATATTCTAAAGAACAACAGAAAAAAGTGTGCATGTATTTGATGGAACTGTGAGGACGCGGAAACCGACCCGCGATAATAATTTATAACAATTTAGTTGAAAATTTTAGGATCTTAAATGTGAGTAAATTATAGGCAAAATTATACTTAAATTTATTTCAAAATTCATAAAATTTCAGCCACATTTGGCAAAACTGATATCAAAGGGAAATAGACTCGGAAAACGCTCGACAAAACGGAAGATGACAACGAACAAGGAACCTTCTTTCTTCCCTCCAGTTCCTCCTTCTCAGTAATCAACAGCTGACTCACCATTTATCAACAACAAATAGTATACATACCTAAGGTTCCTGATACTAGTTGTTCCCGGTTCCAGTGTTGGTCAAGAAAGGTGCGACGCTATGGTCAGCGCGCCGGGTTCCCGTCGCGTCGTCACCCACCTCTCGCGTCTGCGAGAGGCGACGCGACGTAATAGAACTGAACTTTTAAGCTAAATGAAGTTGACAGAATATTGTAAGATAGAAACAAAGACAGGATGAAGAATTGATAAAACTCCAAATCATCTTTCGACAGGAACCAGCTGCAGTTTGATATCGGAAGTCATCACAAATAAAAGGGGATCGACCGCTCATCGAGAACGTCATCCCGATTTTAACTATAGAAGAAAAGAACTTAATATCCGAAGATATCTGAAACAATATCCGATGAATACTTCAACTCCGAATCTATTTCTCAGGTATATTTGGCGTAACGCATTCGATTTCTTTCGATCTCTATCATTTACTCGGACTGTACTCACATCTTGGACTCCTATATCTTATAACTGATAGAAATCTTGTAGTTATTTTATATTGTTAGATTAGCCTTTTTATACATATTTAGCCTCGATAATTGTATATTTTGTTAAGCTCATTTATTTTGTAAATAAATTTATTTGTTTTTCGTACTAATTTCTGTGTCCGTCTTTCTTCCCCGGATCCCCGTGCCGCTTACTCACGTGCCACACAATTCCAAATTTAACCAAATTCTTCCTCGGCCAGACTGATCAAATTGTCGTAAGACCCGATATTTAATAATCCCTCAGTGTTGGAGAAACACTTAAAACTTCTTCTGGTGTCAGGACCTGACGATTAAAGATATCATAAAGGTTTGGGAAATATCATAAGAGACCCCCAAACCGGCGACCTCACAGAACTGCTTTTGTTAAAATTAATCAAAAAACAAAAAAAAAACTTTATATAACAATTGTTCATTATAGATATTATTAATACAGCATACATATATATTTGGTTTATTTAAAAAATTAATTTGATTTTCATTTATAACTGAACACAAATAATTTTTGGCATATCAAGTATAATTAAAGAGAAAAGAAGATAAAACAAATATAGAATTTTAAGAATTATTTAAGTTTGAAGTCGTTTAGTACAATATACTAGCCTATATAATTATACTTGCATCAAAATTTAAATATTTAAATCAAATGTGTTTTATTTTTATTTTACTTAGACAGTTCCAAAGAAAAAAATTCACCTTGAATAATTTCTTCACAACGTTATCCAGTAAATCCCATTTTGTTTTTCCACCTACAGACAGCGTTCCTATATGAACTTTCTATAATAAAAATTCAGAGTATTATAAGCACTGAAGACTGCTTTTAAAGATTTAAAATATCAAAAAAAAAAAAAACAAACAGTGAAACTCACCTGCGTGCAGTTACTCAGTTTGTTAATGTCACTTCTACAACAAAGATACACTGAAACAGGAACACGTTTTCCATCTTGATCATTTATACTTTCGCTCAAATAGATATCTGAAAATTTTTACAAATAAAATTTTTAAAAAACATTAATTATAGAAACTGAAGAATAAAATAAAATTTATTACCTGATTAAAAATTGAAAATAAACAATCGAATCTATGAGAATGAATATTATATGTTTATAGCGTACACTAAAGTTAGAAAATTATAGGTCTAATTTTTTTTTATGAGAATGAATCTGCTTGGAGTTATCACTTGTCTCACTAAAATAGAATATCTTATAATGTCATCTTTTGATTTTATTTTGATGTCTATTATATTTCTTTCTGTTCAACTTGTTTAAAATATTTTGATTATATTATATTTTTATGAAATAATAATAATTTTAATTACCAAACTGGATCATGTATAATTTTATTATTTATAGGTACAATCTTTTGCAGCATAATTCTTCCATTATCATTTTATGGCTCAGTTACATTGTATATTATACAAATAGATTAAGCTAATAATATTCTCTATATTGATCTAACTTGATCAATACAGAGAAGTAAATAAAAATAAATACATTTTTGCGAAACCTTTTTTACAAAAATGTATTTAAATGTTCATTCATTTAATATTATTATAACAAATTCATTTTATCAAATGTAACTAGTATTATCATTCTTCTTCAGTAATTTGATCTAAAATTTTAGTGTTATTATTAATTAGTACAGTAATTAAAATTTTAATGTTTATAAAAGAACTAATCTTAAATCATATTCTTTCCATTCAATTCTAATATAAATTCTTTTATGAAATTGAATTTTTGTTTTTCTGATTATCTCACACAAATTTTATCTCTGTTAATTCTTTTCATTCATGCTATAACATGATTTTGCTATTAAATATTTTTATATCTACAAATTTTGGAAAATATTCGTATTTTCTATTTGTTTGGTTAATAATCTTATTTTTTTTTTTATTGCTTTAATCCTTCATTATTCTTTTTGCCTATAATTAAAATTTCATTTGCGTGCTGTCTTACTTCCTCATTATTTTTTTAGAATATTATAAAATTAATGAATAAAACGTATTGCTTTCTAATCTACATTCCTTTCTATTCTTTTATTAAGGGAGAAAAGTCATTTAGCTAATAATGCTCTTTCACGCTATTAGAATCAATTTTATACAATTCCAATTTTTCTTTTAATGAATAAATTTACAAGCATTTACATTTGATTAATTTATAATTAACCAGATACTTTTATACTGATTCTCAAATTGTGAAATGTGTTCAATTTTCCTGATATTTCAACAGATGACCGAAGTCTTATAGATTCTCTACACACTAATAAGGCTTCCTCCTGGGACTGTTATCCATAATAAAACTATTAATCAGTGATCTGAAAAAATTTTATTGATTTAATACTGCAGTACTCATATTTAGTAAGAAATATTTTTTTTACTAATTATAATAGATGCATAAAAAAATATTGATATATTTGATATAAAGATGATACACATAGCTTATCATTGCAAAAGAAATGCATTGTCAAAATATGGTAGTTAGTAATAATTCTAAATTTCTCTTTAATGTTCTCTTTAATTCTAAATGTTTTGCATCTAGAAATTGCTTCATCAATAAAAACACGGAGAATCAATATAATTATAATATATAATAATATTGATATTATAAATTATATAATATCTATAATTAATTAATATCTATATTCTGATAAATAATTTCATTAAATCAAATATTTTTTTGTTCAAGCATCCATTTCTGAACTTGCTACTATGTTTATTTATATTCAGGATATGTCAGAAGTGATAAATTGCTTAATCATTAATTCAGAGACACATTTTGCTGTTGACAATTGCTAAATAACTTCAGCTTTTTCTAAAGATAATTTTGTATCGCCAGTTGCATTCATCATTTGCAACAATTTTTTCTAATACCAGTAATTTGAGGTGGCTGTTTATTTTTTTTTGTTCTAGAGAAAATGTTTCAAGCTTATATATTAGTTCAAGGCTTTCAGAATAAAAAATAATTTATATAGATATTTTCAAGTATACATTCCAATAAAAGAACTAATCATATATCATCTAATAATTATAAAAATTGAAATTTTTTATTATAAATGTTGCTTTACATTTAAACTTAATTTGAAATATTAATTTTATAGTTTCACAGTATCTCATTGATAATTTACAAAACTATTAAAAAACTTTTTCTTTTTGTTTACTAATATTTAAGTTAAAACATTGTTTATAAAATTAGAAAAAAATTTTTTTTTTGCTTTTTCATCATTTACAACATAACTGAACTAATTGTTGTTAAGTATATTTAACAAACTGAAAAAATTAGAATTCAAACTATTAATTAATTAATATATCTGTTATATATAAAGTAACTCTCATACAGTACAGTAATTAGCTAATGTTATTATACAAAATGGCTTTACTTCTTTTAGCTAATGCAAATCAAAAATAAGTACTACTAGCAAATTATTTCTTTATTACTTTTGTTAATTTAGAAGTGTGAATAATGCTTTCAGCTTTATATCAGGTATTATTATTTTTGTTAATTTTTGAAGTATACAAAGAAATAACCTGTTAGTAGTATTTAATTTTGATTTACGATAGTTAGGTTTCTGTAAAATCTGTATTGTGAAACAGAAGATGATGGTTTACCACAAATTCTAAACCATGTTTTATAAATATTATACTGTGAGAGGATTACTACAATTTTCTAAGTGTTAGAATAAAACCTGTTATATAAAGGTTGCCTGTACTTGAAAATAATTCTATTAAAAAATATCTCCTATTTTTTGAAGATTGATATTTAATAAGAAAATCTATCTAATTTTTCTATTATTTCTCATGATTATCACTGTTGTGATAAATCAAAATATTTTAAGAACTATTAGGAGTAACATTTTTAGGATCTATTCAAATTTAAACTGTCTTTTAAAGAGTAAAACTTTTAGAATTTTGTAATCAAGCAATTTTTTTTTTCTTTTTACTGAAGGATTTGTAATAATTTTCCAACTTTTCTTACTGCAAAAACAATAGTTTATAATTTTAAAAATTATTTCTATTATTTTTGAAAAATGCATTGTCTAATTGATTGAAATATGTAAATTTGTAAACTTCAAAGCAAAAAAGAAAAATAATTTGAGTAAATCATGCTAGTTAGCTATATATTTTATTAATCGGTTTATTTAAAGATTTATTTTCCGATTTTATGTGCAAACAACCTTAAACTGTTGTCACTCTCATAAATAAAACAAATAAACAAGTTTTTCTTGTATATCAAGAATGAATCACTTGTTTGGCCTCCCACATTATATTGTATTAATGCGCATAATTCTTCCCATGCATCCTCAGATTTCTGAATTTAATCAGAGAATTTTTATTAAACAAAATGCACATACCTATACTAGAAGGTCCAGAAAAATCAGATGCACTTAATCTTTTATCTAAACTGTCTAGACTATTTCTTAGAGGTAGAGAACTCTGGGATGAATTTAAGGATTTGTTAGAGACAAGTTTTTGTAATCTATCATTATCCTGTTTCAGATTCATCATTTCTACCTGGAAAAATATTCAGGAAGACTCATTAATTAGATCTATGGTGTTTATTTAGTTTCTAATTAGATTTCATTGAAGCATTTATTATATATAATAAAGAATAAACTCACTCGCATTTTATTTACAGTTTCCTTTAGATTTTCCAGCTGATGAACAGATGTCAGTGCTTCAAGGCGAATATCTGTCAGCACTAGATCTTTTTCTCTTAATTGCTTCTTTAATTCCTTTACTATTTCTGGTACAGACTCATCATCTTTGTCATATATACTAGTGAAGAAAGATTAATATATTGTAATAAATTCATTTCTAAGTGAATAAAATACTGCACTCTGAAACTTACGCAGAGGAAGAATGTGAAGATTTCATGCCTTGTCCATTACAATTTCCATTAATATGATGAGATCCAAGCAGTGGAGAATTAGGCGTGGAGGAATCAGACTGGAAATTGTGTATGTCTTCCACATCTGAAACAGAACCGTTTTTGTTCTTTTTACTCCTGGTGAATGCCTTACTGAATGAACTTCTTAACTGTAAATCATGTAAATCAGTATTTTAGTACCAATGTACAATTTATTTATAATTTTCCTACTTTAAACAAATTCTCTTGAATGAAATTTACGATTTTTAATTATTCTATAAAACTTAAATATTTCTATTTTATAAATGATTATAGTGAATTGAAAATTGAAGTTTGAATTAAATTAAATACTTACCCATCCTTTCTTCTTCTTTTTCTTTTCTTCCATTTCATTTTTTGCAGAATTATTGCTAGCTGCACTACAAGCACTGGATGCAGAATTAACACTAGACATGGAATCTGTGGACAGTTGTCTAGATATTCGTTGTTCTTGCAAAGCTATCCAAAAGTCAAAGATTAAAAATTAAAATATCAGCATATATCATTACTTAGATGTAAATTAATTCAAACTGTTAATCTTTAGATTAGTCCTCTAAGAAATGGATATTGATGGAAAAGTTTGGAAGAACTAAAAAATCATCTCATATATTTAAAGTTATTCAGAACTAGTGTTTGTATAAAAAATGAACAGAAATTAATGAATTGTCAGGTTTTTTTTTGTTAATTTATGTTAGTCTCACCAGTGTCTTTAGTAGTGTTAAAAGTATGACGACGTGCTAAATTAGGAGGAACACCCATACTTCTTTGTACAGCTTGCATGGATTGGAGGGCAACTTTGGTTAGACCTGCTTCAGCACTCTGTTGTTTTAATGCTTCTATAGTGTTTCGTAACTCATTCAGTTCTGAATCCTGAAAAAATGAAAATATTTAAATTTTAAATCAATTCAGATTAATCTAATTACTTCATTCATCAAAACGGCCTTCAATACCAGTTTGAACTTTCAGTCTGAAATGTTTGGTAAACTAACAACAAAATAATAATGTATGGATTTTTCTGTTTTATACTAATATTTAGTGAATTACAGTAATACCCTGACTTATGTAAACTTGATTTATATAACTTCTCATCCTGCACTCTCGCTTGTTTTTTTCACAATTACATAGTGTATATAGATATGTATGCACATATTTCATTTGCTAATTTGTTGATTAAGAGTCTTTAATCACAACTACATATAAACTTTTATAATTTGTTTTCTTAATAATAAAGAGTCAGTTATGAACTTAATACATATGTACCTGAAATTAGATTTGGGAATCTGTAGGTATCTTAACTTACATAATTTTCGACTTACGTTATGCTTCCTGGTCCCACCTATTACATAAATCTGGGATATTACTATATAGAGTTTGTTGAAATTATAACTAAAGTTACAAGAGAATAAAAGTGGCTTTTAGAACATCCTAAAAGTGGAAACTGGAGTCTATTACAGAACAGAATATATATGAAATATTAAATCTTTATACATAGATATATAATTATTATTTTATAAACCAATCAGACCTTTTGTTCAGCACTTGCTGTTAAATGTTGCAATCGACTTGTCATATTAGACAGACTCTGCTCAAATGCTGCTACCATATGTGCCTGCAAAACAAAAATTTCAATGTTGAAAATATTACATAGTATAACTTTAAATCTTTATTTAAAAAATTAAAGAAATTATCTGGTGTTTTTTGTTGAACGACAAGCTATCAATAGAAGAAATATCATCTACAAACTATGAAACAATTTCAAGAAGTAGATATGACTGATAAGCTGTAACCCCACTGATGTTTACATCAATTAGTATCTCTCTTGGTAAGATAATGTTATCTAAACAATTTTCTATGTTATTATTGCACAACTGGATTGGGATAAACTTTATAAAACTGATACTGTATAACATCACTGTAGCCAGGATATTCATTTGGAAGAATTAAGATTTTATTGTGGAAAATGAGTTGGTGATTATTAAGAAGATTTAAGGCATTTAAACTTCAATATTGTTTTCATAAAAATAATGCATGAAATAAAAAACAAAAAAAAAATGAAAATTCTAAATAAATTTTGAAATTTGAACACCAAAACTTCTCTTGTAGAAACTCTTAAATTTAGGAAGTTGTATAGCAGAATTTATTTTTTGTAGGCAAAGAAAGATATAGTAATTTAGTTTATGCTTATGCTATTAGTTGGAAAAATTGCATTAACATAATTTAAGGAAGCATCTACTTCTGGATAAAATAGCCTATCTAGCATTTAAATCTTATAGTAAGTTATTCTTTATACAAGTATATTTAATTTCATGTATTACATAATATTCAAAAAATGCATAAGAAGTTTACAAAATTATCTCTTAATTATCTTTGAAAAGTCTATATAAGTCCTAATGAGGCAATACTTCAGAATATTACATACCATTTTATCAAGAAATCCCTAGAAGAATACCGCAAATATCAAAATTATATAGATTACATTTCCTTTACCCATCATTAACAAGATTTTAAAAAACGATCAGATGACTAATAACTATAAATAACACTCCGGTAATTTTTTTATAATAATAATCATTACACAATTGTTACTCCCGTAGAAAATCCAGTTGACCTTGCCAGAGAATAACAATTACTCTTATAGAAATAATAATGCTAGTTAATATCACTTAATTGGATATTTCGTACGAATTTAGCATGGTTACAAATCGAAAAGCTATCGTAACTGTTTTAAATATTATCAGGCGCCTTTGAGGTGGGCAAAACTAAGGTGAATGTATCGAATAGTAAAAAGTGATGCTTAAATACAAAAAGATGAAGAAAAACCTATACATTTCGACTATTATAGGAAATGTGCTCTGACGATATTAACTACATAGCTTCAATGTAACCTGTCATTTTGATTCTCTAATTTCGATACAACCTGTAATTTGGTTCTGGGTAATGTGCTCTACTAGTATTTTACCCCGTTTACTGAAAAAAAAACGAATGCTGGAACAATGGCACCGTATAGAAAATGCAATAAGTTTTATCGAATGTTTTCTAAATCATGTTTGGAAAAATCGACGCAATAAGTAGCCTAAGCGATAAAAATAAAACGAAAAATGTGAAATACTTAACTTTACAGAAAAAAAAAATAAATAAATAAAGTCAGGCTTTTGTGCGATATAATTCACGCCTGGCAGGATCTTAAACGAATATTTTATGCGGTTAACTGGATAAATTTACGCATGAGAGCGCATCGCATAAAATTCCTATACCGGAGAAAATCCAAAAAGATTAAACCGGTAAGTTCGTATTATAACGCACTAGATGGAATTTGCATGTTAGGATGCAATCTCCTCATATCAGTCATTTGCTACTGTGCAATATAACTAAACAAACGGTCGTAAATTAAATATTTTTTTATTTATTTTTTGATAGTTTCAACAACCGCTTTCTCTTGCTTTGCAATCGTTTAGATGCCAGCTAAATGCAGTTCTTTCTTTATATCATAGTACAACCTGTTTTTTTTTTTTTTTTACGATGAGTCACTTGCCTCACATGAAAAATATTCCCAGAGGCAAGTTCCTCGAACGGCTCCTGATTAGCGACGGACAAGTGCAGAGCATAAACGAGTTGAGAATTAAATTTCAGACAGAAAAACATCCTGTAGAAACGTGCAGTTGCGAACAACGAATTTCTATAGTAATTGTTTCAAAATGGCGATTCTCCAAGTCGCAATTTGCACGATATGCGATTATCATAAAATTGTAGGTCACGGTCGATTTATTAAAAATTGCTCCACCGAATAAACAAACATCCTGAAGAATGCGCTTACTTTTAAATGGATAATTAAATTAAACGACACTAAATCGATGTCAATTAAAGGAGTTCCTTATGAAGTTTTAAATTTTTATTAATATTTATTACGCGTGTAGCTGTGGGCCTGCCTACTTCAGACGATGACGTCATGTTGTGTGTGTGAATGCATCACGTGACGATTCGCATGGCTGATTCAAGACAGGGCATCGGGTGTCTATTTGTGGTCCGGGCCATGTACCAGATGCTATCCCTATCGAGCATGTTGACAAATACTGAAAGCAACTACACTCATTTTTCCCTCTTTATGACAGGCAAAAAATAGTAGTGACGCTGCGATGTGCAGTAATTATTGCAATGTCAATGCTTTAAACAATATTCACTGCAATATCCGGAATTCCTCCATCGAAAATAGTTCTACACAAAACAGACTGCTTTACGGAAATTTCCCTAACTTACAAAAAATAAAAAGCTACCGATTTTTTCTAATTAAGGAAATTTTCTTAATTTTTAAATAAAAATAAACAGAAATATTCTGAATTAGAGAGAAAATTCATGTATTAAGATGCTGTATATAAAAGAATATGTGAGTATGTGTTGGTCTGACAATATAATAAAAAAAAATTCCCTATAAAAGGATGAAATTCGATTACATTCTTAGCGGAGTGTGTTACGCAACAGCTTACAAAAATTCAATTAGTAAAATAAAACCAAAACAATAGGGAAATTACCCTGCTGTTCGCGAATTCAATTGCGGAGTGCCGTTCAAACAGCAAATAAAAACTGTTTTAAAACTGTTATTAACTCTTAACTATCGAAAATTTTTAACTTAACCTTGTAGAAAAATGGAGTAATAAAAAAATAATTCCTCTTCCGAATAATTGTTTTCTGTAATATCTTTACAAAGTTAACATATTTACTCTAGAGAGAAGCATATTTCCGGCATGGTTATTTTCAAGAGACAGACTTGGCACCATTTCAAGGTGGTGCACCGTGGTGTGTGTATTATTAAATGGACCTCCTACAGAAATTTTGACACTTATCATATTACCAACTGTCATAAATACAGCGTACAAAGCTCCACGCTTACCAGGGTAATAGTTTTTTTTTTTTTTTTTTCCTTCTTCCTCTCTCTCTTTGTAAAGGATGGCAGTCACTGGTTGATATTCAGCTTTTTATAATTGAACCAATTGAAACTCTTATAATTAAAGGGGATGTAATTAAAAATTCCAACATTTTCTTCGTAATTTTCTCGACAGAACGTTAATTAAAAAACTACCCACTTTTTGCGATTGTAACAACAAAATTAGGATGTTTTGCAAGTTATTTAAAACGAGAAAAATGTCGTTTTTTAAACGTACGACACGCGAGTTATTTTTATCCATTTTTTTTTTTTTGCTATCTAAAATTGATTTTGCAATAATTTTTGGCGATAAATTCGGCAGTCGTTATGCGAATATCAGTTTCACTCTCGCGAAATGATTTTTTTTTTTTTTGGCAACAAATTATAGGATCATGTTAATATAATTTACATAATTATGCAATCGAGTTATGCTTAACATATTCTGTTAAGAAATAAAAGTGCAAAAAAATTTTAAGTACTGATAGAACTCTATATTAAGGGAGTTATCTCCATTTTCCCCATATTAAGGTAATTTTATGCATCATTATAAAATTTATTCAACAAAAACAGATTAATTTCGAGAGGCATTTGAAGATATTTCTTGCTGCTAGAATTATAAATCATGAAAATATCCTTACGTATATAATTTTCCAAGGATTCATCTATATATATTGTACAATATACAGTAAAATATATAAATATTGTATACAGTAAATAATTGGTTAAGCGGAAAATTATATTTCCGTTCGTTGCACATTAAACATATATGCATCGTATACACCAATGATACTTTAACAAAGATATTTTATAACGCATTGTTTCATTTTTTTCCATTAGGAAGTATGCATTATGAAAACAATAAAAAGGATTATTAAATTTTAGATAAATTTTCTGGTTGTAAAAATTATTGCATAATAATAATAATATTAGATTCGACCAAATATTAAGTTGATCCGGATTCACTGGCACGAATTAAATAATTAAGCAAGACGCAGCGAACTATTTATAGTTACGAAAAAGTTTAATGTGGAATTTGCTGTTGTCATAACCTTGCAAGTTCATCGTCCTTTCGACCAACAAGTAACGGTATGTGGTCTGCCAGTCATGGAATAATATTTAGAAAAATTAGTTGGTTGGACAATCAAAAAACCCTTCTAGAGAAATAAACTATATCTATCAAACTAACGAGTGGAAAAAAAATAAAAATAAAAAATTAATAAGGACAGCAGAGTATACATTGAGATTTAATCGTGATCAATTTTTGACTTTTAGTCCCATCCAGTTTTAGGGGATACATAAGAGATATATTGCTATCGAGAGAATATAATATAAACAAAAACAACAATGACCTTCGCAATAAACAAGTGAAGATCTCTTAAACAGATTAATTTTTAAAGATAAATTCTCTCGGCGAAACAGGATAGCGAAAGGGAAACATTCTAAATGCTATTTAATCGAATTTATATAATCGTTAAAATCCGCTATTTTGTAGAAATGTAGACGTTTCGGAGTTTGTGCAGTCGAAATGCCGATATTCGTTAAAGAATTTAAAAGTTGAGTAATAAAAACTTTCTATAGCTGAAGCTTACAAACAAAATTTGGATGAATTATTAGTTAATTGTTAACTTTAATATTTTTATCAGTTCAAAATGAATTACTTGACCAAAAAAATTAAGAGACAAGAATTATCGAACTGTTCGTGAATTTTTTCTGCACTCGAAATTAGATTAAATGGAAAAGTGAAATTTTATATAACTTATATAAAAAAAATTCTGTGCAATTTAATTAACTTTCACCACGCGAGTTTTCGGAATAATTGAAAAATGAGACTGATGAAATAATGCGTATTTTCTCAAGTAAAAAATGGGCGTTCAAGCCCTAGAAACCCTATTTATTGTTATAATATCATACAGTAAAGTGAGTGTTGCAGACAGCAACATAATCTCCACATCTATTTAAAGCTTCTTCCCTCTCACAGCAGAGGAGAGTCTAGAGGAAAAAAAAACTTGCTAACGAATATTCCTTCTGCAGTTTCCTAGAAATTAGCGCCGGTTCTAATTCCTGCACGATCGATCAGATGGTTCTCATTCAGAAGAGAAGGGTCAGTAAGGAAAACGTGACCAGGGTCAAGACTCTCGTGATACAACGTCATGGCGACCATCTGTCATGGCTGACTGGCAACCAAACATAGTCGCACTCCAGTCGTTGCCTTCTTTAAAAGCTATATTTATTTCTGGGAACTGTAACGGGCTTTATTCGAGTGATGGAGAGGGTCCAAGACTTTCTATTCATTGTTCGTCTGTAAACGGGAGAGCAAAATTTCAAAGCCAGGCTTTCTGGCTAAATTCACCCCCGACCCCTGAAGTCTCTCTTTGTCTAGACCCCGACCGAGTTGCAGTACCTAGATGCAGAAACTTATATAGCAGTAAGAGATCCCCTGTCTCGCCCCGCGTCTTGAATATTGTTTAGAAAATTTAATCAGGAAGTGGATGGGGTGGTCCTCCGGGGTTTTAGCCGCCTCCGTATCACGTGACGTCAGGTCCAGTTTACCAAGGCGTCCTTGACAAGCCATTGTACACGCGTAAGGTCGAAAACACAATTGCTGCGTTAGAGAAAGTGGGGCAGGGGATAGTCGCCTCGTCGAGTGATCTCGAATGGCACCTGCAGCGGGGTTCGACTGGAACTTGGCTCCGGTGCCAAGGACCACTCCCCTGTATGACGTGAGAAACAAAAAAAAAAGAGAGGCGTATGGCGCTTGATACAGGTAACTATAGTTACCGCGATACAAAACATCGCACAGAAACTTACTTGAAATGAGGGGCACGATCGATGACGTAGTTTGCGATCGTACCAATTAACAGTGCCGTTTGTCGGACGGAAGTTAACTGCTGTTTCCGCTTCCCATAAAGGTTCCATCTGATGACAACAGTGTAGATTGACCCGATACACTCCCCCGTTGCTACAGCAACAGTGGACGGGACTTTTAGACGATAGCGTCTCCCGTGGAGGAGGTTCCCGACGCAGGTAGGATCCGTCGCTCTTCTTCCTGTTGAGTGTCTGGCAGGCGCGTTGACCGCGACGCAGGGGTGTTGAGCTAGTCTGGGGTGAACAGGTAACTTCAGGCACCCGAGACTCTTCTGGCAATGGGTATCCTCCATAAAAATCAGGTTGCACATATCTACTGGGGGCATCTTCCAGCCGGTCGATGCCGTAGTACTCGGCGCCCGTTTTCTCGGCTCGGTACAGCACAAGTTCTGAGCGTGATGACGTCAGCTGGGGGGTCGGCCTTTCCTGAACTTTCTCCTTCTTGCGATGCGGCAGAGTAAAGCTGTGCCGCAGGTAAGACATTATCGCATCCTCCTATCCATTGTCTGTGTCCGGTGACTCATCCCGGCCAGGTGACTAAGGCTGCGGTGTAGAGAGTAACGCCAGAACCACCATCTTGCCCGTCGTGCCGTCTAGAAATAAACAGTCCAGGCCGACACGGTCACGTGGTCTCCGCCCCATCGCGTCATCTGGTGTGTAGCTTTAGCACTACTCAGAAAAACCTCCTTCTGACGGTCGACGTCTCGTAGCCAATGAATTGGTAAGTAACATATAGCCCACGTGGTCTACACGATACGTCGTTGGGTCGGGTGGGGCGAACAGTAAATAAAAACTTGGAAAAACCATTGCGTCGAGACAGTAGATTAGGTCGCAGCAGAAATACGCTTTTGTGAATTAGCAAGGTGAAGATGAAAGCAGGAAACGGGCAATTACACATATTCCTATACCTGAAGCGTAGCGAAGTAACGGTTGACAGAGCGGATATCCTCGTTTCTCTAAAAAATCTGCTGCAATCTCTGCGGCATAATTAGCATGTATTTGTCCCGTGACCAGGAGTGGGGATCTTTATAAGTCGAGTCACGTGACCGGACGGTGCCGATCGAGCGAGACATCCCCGGGTCGCGTGATGCGGGAAGGAACAGGTGCATGGACGTCGACCTTGGCCGCTCAAGGATGGCGATCTCGTGTGCTCATCAACAGATAAGACATCTCACAGATAAAATAAAAGAAGTTACCGAACGGAAAGCTATAAGAACCACAATAAACTTATTAATACGTACAGAAAGTTGGACGGGGATGGCTAAACGGCGCCAACGCAGCGAGCGATATAACGCTTCGGTAACAGATGCGTCAAGCGTCATGCGCGGTGGCCACACAATACCACCGAATCGTTTCGCTATCCACCGTTCCGCACCGATTCCTCTACTACAAAGAGAACGCGGAACCACATCGGCAACAAAAGAGATTCCATCCACCCTTTTCTGAAG
>WUQG02401212.1:0-17546 GCA_011317285.2 Androctonus mauritanicus | reverse complement strand
GATCTAACGTTTTCCTCAATCTAACGTTTTGTTTCGCCGTCCCCTTGGAAAACGTTAGATCGAAGTTTTACTGTAATATACCAATAATTTATGCTGTCAGATAATGTAACGCGATTCAGAGGACTTTCTGTCATTGCTTGTTTTAATTTTAATATTATAAATATTAAAACCATAAAAATAATTTACATGCAAATCATACCACATTACTTAACAAAAGAAAGCAATTATGATGATGATTGAATTAAATAAGAGACTTCATGCTGACTAGTAATTAAGAGCACGATCAATGATTCCATTGTGTTAGATATTAATATGAAAACAAATAATAAGATATTTAATATATAAATAAATTAAAATATTGTACAGTATATTGAAGGCGTGCGGTGTATAATTAATTGCGATGCAGCTCGGTAGATGGCGCCACCTATAAGGTTTCTGTGCGTTTTCAGAATGATTTTCGGCAGAGGAGCGACGTATCTGGAAAAAGCGAACGACCTGATCTTTATCATGAACTGCTTTAGAATATTTTTCTTCATTCTTCGGTTTAAATTTTAAATTTTTTTCGTTTACTTTTGAAATAATATAAAGTTAATTATACAAATTACCGTTTCAGTTAAATGATATTTTGATAAGATTTTTTTTTTACTTTAATTCTTGCGACATGGAACTTCGCAGTTGCGTAATTTTTTGATCCTCCTACTTATTCAATCGAAAATCAATATTCATCGCAAGTTTTTTAGATAAGAAAATTGTATTTAGTTCAATATTCAATCGGCAAATTTGTCGTTAATAGCGTCTCACACGACCGAATAAACAGGGTAGATATGCTTCGGCTTTCCACACTGGATAACCTTTATTTTTTACACTCCTTTCCAATCAGGGAGATTACCAAGGGGCGGGGTCAATTCGAACCACGGGCTGCACCCATACCCGTGGAGGGGGTCGGATGGTGAAAGATGGGGATGGCCGGGCTGGGCAGAGCCCAGCATCTCTAAAGACTTTTCAGGGATGCTGCACCCGAGACCTGAACCCGAGTCCTCCTGCGAGGCATTCCAACGCGTTTTCACTCGGCCATCCGGCCGCTGCACTAGATTACCTTTGTTGCACCCTTTGAAAATGTCTATCGTGAGATGAGGGACGGACCCAGGATCCCACCTTCCAAAATTCCGATAACTACTATACAGGGATGGGTAGCTGGTGAAAGGGCTTGTTTCGACCCCTTTCACCAGCTATCCATCCCTGACGCCACATTCCAGGATGGAGTGTGACAGATTTTGTTAACAAAAAAGATTTTTTTTGTTAACAAATGATGCCACATTCCATCCACATATTTTTTGATAACAAAAAAACCTGCTAGTAAGCATTATTTAGGTACGTTCCTCTGGTGAGGAATTAATCTTTTATTCTCTGTGCGCAAAATTTTGGAATAAATCTTTTACACAACGGAATTTCGATTGGTACATTTAATCACAAGTGAATGGGAGTTGTAATTCTCTAATGTGCATTTCGGAACTAAAGATATTTTATACATGGATAAGCTGCTCAATACTAGCAACGAGTGAGCCTTCCGGATGTTGAGGTATACCAATATAGTAATGTCGTAAAATTGACGATATAGAAAATCGACTTTGTATTTGACGGTCACGTCAAACCAAAGTCGATTTTCTACGATTCCATTCGAGGCGAGACGTATTCCATAGATGATGATGATGAGCAGATGATGAATGATTAAATATGATGAGCAGATGCAAATAATTAATATACATTCGCATAGTATCCCAATATTCACTATTATACTACGTTACCCCATAACTTCAGTGGCTTCACCCTGACTAGTATTAAGCACGCTATCCAAGTTCATACTGGATGGATTCCGCTAATGGCCAGATGGCAGCAAAAACGAAGCCGCTGGAAGCCACATTAATGGAGAATCCTTGGCGGCCAGATGGCCGAGTGGTAACGCTGTCAGCGTGCCATGCAGGAGGACCCTGATTCGCGTCCCAGGTCTGGTAACTCCTGAAAAGTTTTTCGGGGTGCTGGGCCCTACCCGGCTATCCCCGTCCTTCACCATCCGGCCCCCCTCCACGGGTGTGCGTGCAGCCCGTGGTTGGAACCGGTCCCTCCCCTTAGTAATCTTTCTGATTGGAAAGGGGGATAAAATATACAAAAATTTAAAAAAAGAAGACCCTTTGACTGAGTTCATTGAATACAACATTTCTTGCTATTTGTAGAGTTTTTTCAGTTTTACTGCATTATTGTTAAGTATTGTGTAGCTTATAGATGTAAAACTAAGCGAAGAACAGGTGCAGATGTTCCAGCTTTCATTGCTGAGAAAATATTATACTTTTTTATTTTCAATCCGGTTTGATAAAATTCTACGACATATCAATCCGACATATTTTTTTCTGTATGTAAATAGGTTTACTCATAATCGGCCTGAAATTCGTTCTAAATGGATTATTGTTACAAGACGAAAAACTGGCGTCCAATAAATTTACAGCCGGCTATTTAGTAAACATTTTACCAAAAATTGTTATCAAGTCAGACCAGATGCCGAAAAGAAACTACTGAAGGAAGATGCAGCCACTCCACATTTGACTCTCCGAGCCATTTAATAAAAAAGCAGAATTCCAGAAGAGTATTAGTTAGACTAGCATTGCATTCATCAACTTCTATATTCATGGTTCAGGTTTGTTTTGCAATTTGCATATACTGATTATATTTACACAATACGTTTCAGTTATGCGACTAAACACATTGATAATATGAAGTTTTAATACTCTGGTGGTTTTATTCTTATAGAATGAAATATCACAATTTATTGACATGTCTTTTTTAGAGCCTATTATATCCCAGATTGATTCACAATATCTGTCAGAAACTTCAGAAAATATTGTGATTTATATTGCAGGATGTTTAATTAAGAAATTAAATTAATTAGAACTTGAAAGACATTTGATTATTCGAAATATTATCATTCTATGAAAGAATTTAAAAGTGACCACATGGCAGAGAGCCGTCACTTTGCCTGATCTAATTGCAGATCCAATACTTAATTATTTTTCAGGGACGTCCTGATGGGAGCATGGTAACATGTTGTGCCACTTAGGGAATCTCCGGTTGACAATACGTGTCTAACATCTTCAGAAAATTTTTTTCTTGCTGACGAGATCATGTCGTCATGCCCATCCATCACCATCCGGTATTTCTGTTCAACGTTGAAAGGAGTGATTGAAACTGGTCCTGCCTTTTAGTATTCTCATTGATTAGAAAGGGGCATAAAAAACCGGAAAAAATAATTTTCAAGAAGCATCTAGATCCGGTCGTTGAACCCTGTCCATCAATCTTTCGGTTGTCACCATCACAAATGATAACCAATGTACTAGGCTCCAAAAGTGGTTGCTCTGAAAGATATCATGTGTGATTAGAAATGTGAGATCCCAGAAAACCTCCATAAAATAAAAATGTAAGAATATATTTAAATGTACGGAAAAATGGATACACGTGTTAAGCTATTTTAACAGAGCAAGCTGGTTCAATCTGTAAACTTGTAAAATAAACTTAAACGTAGATTTATAAAACAATAAAAATAAATTATGGGTGTAGATAGAAGCCCACCCTGGTAAGTCTAATCAAAGAAACAAGGAATGCTAAGAAGCAAATCGAACCACCTGGAGAATGTTGCTCCATACTCATTCGCAAGTGACATTTTCACATAAAACTGACCCATTTTATTGCTGTTAAAATTGTGGCGAGGTTCGCCATCCTCTCGAGCGAAATGGAGTAAACGAACAAGAGTTAAAAAGTTAGAGAAGGGACCAAATGGCATGCAGGTGGTATAGAAGAGAGAAGAAAAACAAGGCAATAAAACAAAAAAGAAAGGATAATAAACAAAAATTGCGAGAACCGGAGGGAATCAATCGGCACGCCAATAGTGAGAAATGGAGTAATGAAAGATATAACAAAAGAGAAGGGACGGAAAGAAGAAAAACACAGGTTCTTGTCTTTAAGAAAGAAAAGGAGGGAAGGAACAAGCGATATAACTGGCAATCAGAGCTCTTCGGACCTGATACGCCAGGAATCGACAAGTAGAGCTGAAACCTATACTTGGGCAGTCGACTTCGCACTTGGAAACAAGGAAATAATCGACCGTATTTGAGAAAAGAAAAGCTCTTTCAGACATTTCACCTCAGCATTGTGTGTGTTTGGACTAATGAATCTGCCGTCGTAAAAACGGAATAAAGACTATTAATTAGTGGGCTCTAAACTACTACCCATTGATAACTCACTCCAAAATGAATCGTTCTTCAGATATTATTGTACAGGTATTTATCCTCTGTCGCTTAGACCATTCCTAACATTTATATATGTCCTCTCTCTCTCTCAATAAAGATCCAAGATTTTCAATGAACCGTAGTTGTCTCTGTTTGTGTTGGAACAACTCTCACTACGCCGTTCTTACCTGCGTCTAACCATTTAACCGCCCGTTGTTCTAATCGTCCATCGGATCCACAGAAAGCATGATTAAAATTATCCTAATTTGACTGATGCTAAAAGAATGTAAACATTACATGGTGCGCATTGGAATGCCCGCTATTTAGTATCTACTAAGCAGAAAACACCATAAAATCACACAGGAAAAAGTATCTATTGATATTTAAATATAATTGAGATAAAAATACTATTCTAAAATAAAAATGACTTTCAAGATAATTAAGTTCGACTTGTAATATTATTAAATGAAATCATTAATTAACGACTATTTCCTATCTCCATTTTACAAGTAATGAAGGTAAAATGGTTCATACCACTTCACGTTGAAAAATAACAAAGAAGGAAACAGTTTTTATGGTATACTGTAAGTTAAATACGTAATTCGAGTAATTTCTATCTTACTTTCCTTAATGTAAAAAAATTTTCTAGCTTCCTTAAGCAGAAAAACTATATAATGTATGTTAAATTGTAATTAAAACATATTGTAGAAGTTTTGTTTTATTGCGGATAAGTAATAAAATTTCGCAGCTACTTCAAACTGTATAATTAACTCTCAATAAAGTGGATAATAAAGAAGAACTATCTAAATTTTATATGCAATAAAAAAGACTTTTACAGTCTGATGACGAAACTCTTTCAAACGGATAAAATATCATCTGATATACAACAAATAAATTCAGAAATATCGATTTTTAAACTTCGAGTGCTTGCTTTGATCGTCCATAGTTATGTGAGCGAATCTAGTAAAAGTTCTTATAACCAATAGGCAAAATGTCAGGTGAAGTCTGAATGTTATCTGATGTTCTTATCTTGCGTATTTCTACAGAAAAACAAGAAAAATATGATGCGGAGGGATTAAATGAACGACCACCTATTCTAGAAAATAATATTAAAAATGGATATAATGAAATTAATAGATTATCGATTTAATAAAAACCTAAAAAATGAATGAAAACTTCATAACGATTTTTTTGGTCAACAGGTGATGCCACTTTCCACTCAGTGAGAGTACTAAGTGGCGGGGCGAAACAAGCCCTTCCAAAGGCTGCCCACCCCTGCGGAGAGGTCAACCGGATTGTGGAGGACGGAGATCGACGGGCCGGGTCTGGGCCCCATGATCAATACTTTCAAGGGGTGGGCCCCAGATTCGAACCCGGGTCCTCCAGAGTGGAAAGCCAAGCGTTTCCACGCGACCAATTCGGTGGACACTTCATAACAATTAATTACACCATTCTATTCATCTGTGATTAATAAAAATAAATAAGGAAGTGTTATTATTGAAACCTTGAAAACCGAATAAATCTTAATTTATTACTAACTAGTAGTTTGTTATTAGCACCAAAAAAAGAAACTTGTTTCTTATCTCAAATTTGAGATTTTGCCTTTCAACCCTTGTACGCAACCATATCCATAATACAATCGAAAATACAATAAAGAAGCACGTGCACTGGCTGTTCAGACTTAAGACTACTTTGGTCCCTGATGGACCAAACTAGGCAATAATTATGAATATTATATTCTTAAGTAATAAAAAAAATTATAATTTCTGAAATAAATGAAATATTATTTAAATGCAATATTTATGTAGCCTTGGCGCGCCGAATGCAAACTGATCCCTCGAGTCCGGAAACAGCCAACATTTTTCGATGGAAAGAGCCAGAAATTGAAGCCAAATAACAAAAGGAAGTGTACAGACATAAACAGGAAGTAAACTATTATAATTTAAAACAAAATTTATAATTAGATGGGGATTTAGTTTTCTAAAAGATGCAATTAAAGATTCCAAGGGGAAGAAAGTAGTGAAGGCAACATTCAGGTCCCGGAAGTTCGCACATGCTGCAGTAACATGGACTTCACCCGCTTATTCCTTTATTATGTATATCATTAGAGGGATCTGATATTCTACTTTCTTTCGATTTAGAATGTAAAAAACAAATTAAGTATTCTGAAAAAGTCTATAAAAATTATTAATTCAGCTGTTCTTATTATTCAAATGATAGTTTTCGCAATAGATGTAGATATTTAGGCTCTCATTTGAGAGCCCACCAAATAACTCATAATAGTCATTCCGAGAGCGGGTGTGTAGTTGAAAATTTGGTTGCCACCTGCAGTATATAGATTTAATATCCGGATACCTATCTGTAAATTCTCTTAGGAGAGAATCAGTCCGGATTACTGAAACCCTTCTTCGAAAATTTTTTCTATTCAAAAAGCCTACGTAGTTTTAATCCTTTGAGATATAAAGGATGAAATAAAGTACAGAAAAACACGAAAAAAGAGAAAAATATCCAGCCAGAACAAGAGTAGCGGGCAGTTAGCGGACAAAAAATCAGACATTCAACAAACCAATCGTAATTCATTTCGGATTTTATGTGAAAACTATCTATGACATCATTAAAAAACGAGCTATCAATAATCAGAAAAGATTTGTGATCTCATTGATGACGTCATGGGTGAGGAAAACCTTAACCACACGCAATTGGATGATTTCACCCAGACACATCACCTGTGTGTTCTCACACCTGCATTGGATGTTGATTCGGTAGCAAGGTTAAAAGAGAGAAGTAGGATATCTCATCTGATAAAAAGTATTGAGTCATTTCTGATATATATATTCTATAAAATCCCACTATTTCGGAAATCGATAGTTAATCTTCATTAAGTGCTTTAAAGAAGAGAATCGGTTGGTGAGTGTGAAAATTTCTCTTTAACATTATAGGATCGCATGATATGTTTTAATATTATAAAAAATTACAGATTTAATACAATATTCTGTAATTATTAATCACTTATAAATATGCAAGAAAAGAATTCTTTTATCGCAACTCATTTATCGTTTCTAACCTTTTAATTATGTCAGCCGGATTGGCCGAGTGGCCCTTCATCTTTCCACTCTGGAGGACCCGGGTTCGAGTCTCGGCTCCCACCCCTTGAAAATATTTATCATGGGGTTCGGGCCCGGCCCGTCGATCCTCGTCCTCCACAATCCGGCTGATCCCTCCGCAGGGATAGGCAGCCTGAGGAAGGGCTTGTTTGCCCCGCCACTAAGTGTTCTTCCTGAATGGAAAGTAGCGTCATCTGTTGACAAAAAATATATATACGTAACGAAAATAAAATCATGTGATGCTCTTTTTTTCGTTCATTTGTATTGTGCAATTGGGCATTAATTTGCTAAATATTTTGAATGCATTCATAAAGTAAAAAAAGAAAATTCGATTACACGAATTTTATTTTTTACTTTAGGGATGGAATCATATTATGCAAGTTTCTATATAACACCATAGAGTTTGAGTACATTTCCCATTTCCAATCTTCTGATTTTGTCATGCTAATTATATTTACCATTGTGATATTCTTATCGTATTCCAACACAATTGGAAAAGAAACCTCACATCACAATTCATCCCTAAAGAATTTAATATTCTCTCAGCATCGGCTGGATTGGCCGCGTAGAAACGCTTTGGCTTTCCACTCTGGAGGACCCCGGTTCTAGTCCTCCAGAGTGTCCTTTGAAAATATTTATCATGAAGTCCGGACCAGGCCCTTCGATCACCATTCTCTACAATCCGGCAGATCCCTCCGCAGGGGTGGAGAGCCTGTAGAAGAGAGTTTCGCCTCGCCACTTAGTACTCTTATTGAGTGGAAAGCGGCGTTATCTGTTGACAAAAAAATATTCTCTCAGTTAAATGGCAAGTGTGTATATAAAAGAGATATATAATATAGTAGAAGAAGACAGTGATAAATGTGATAAAGAGTAAAGAGTCAAGGTATGAAAAAATCACAAGCACGAATATCAAATAAGCCAGGGCATAATTGCATTATTAATAGCAAATAATAGCGTTGCTAAAATAACATTATTTTAAATTTAATAAGGATTGGAATATTGTCTTATCCTTATTAAAAGTTAGCACAAGCTTCAAACCCAGGTGCTCCAACACTACTTCTCCTGTTGTAAGAGAGAGAGTGATTAGCAAATATTTAACAAGTAGTTGTCGTAAATAAAAATGCCAACATTGATATCCTGTGTTGAACATGTATTGAGTGTAAGTTTTATATCATATCTTTCACGGCAACAATTTCAAGAGGTTGGAATTATCCAGATTTTCGTCTGCCTGGATCTAGTCCATGAAGTTTGGATTAGAGTTTCTATCTTAAATAAAATCTCGGTTATTATTGCTATAATTAACATAATTTATTTTATATTAGTTATTTTATTAGAAATAAACATCATTTTAGTAAAATACATATACTGTAATACTTAACTTATTTTGCAGAGGACAAGAATGACAGAAACTGTAAGAAATCTTGTAATTACGCCAAAAATATCAAAAGATGAGGTACAGGTGAGATATTTATGTCTTTTTACAAATAACATTTTGATAACGTTATTAAGTTCACACTGATTTTCCAATTGTAAATTTTAAGAATCTAGAAAAGTCTTCAACGAAAGGCGAACCCAATCTATCTGAAACTGTTAGCAGCAGATCTGCTCAAACTAAAATTAATTGGCACTTTGTTGTTATGTTCGCTACTATTCATATATTTGGACTGGCTGGAATTTTTATGTTTGATTCTCTAAAGTTATTCATGTATGGTAAGCCTGTAATTAATGCTTAATATTATATTTTGAAATTAAACTGAGATATTTATTGAAATATAGCGTAGTTACTCTTTAGAAACTTAAAAGCGGTAAAAATACGTTGTAACTGAACATCAGATTAGCCTGATTCGATATGCAAACATTTCTGAGGCTGTTAAAGATGCAACTATCACAGAAAAACAGGATAGGGATAATTTTAATCAATAATAAGATATAACAGGCAATTCTCATAATTAAATAATCTCTTATATTCAGTACGTATCCATATTTTGAAATAATTAGTATATAAATTTAAAGTTATGCCATCAAAGACATCTTCAATGGCAGGAGTTCACAAACACTCATCAAGTAATTAAAAATTCATTAAATGAAATCTCTGAAAATTGAATATACGGGCATTTGAAACAGAGATATAAGATCTTCAAATAATTCCATAATATCATTTAAATTAATGGATATATGTTTAAGAAAAATCAGTGAAATTCAAGCCATTTAAGATAATGTCGATAAAACATTACTTAATTCAATTTTTTTTATTAAATATAATGAAGATCGGTGAACGATTTTTTTTCTATTTTGAATAATGGAAATGTCCTGTACACAAGGCCTGTCTGAGGGCGGTGTAACGATGCTAGCGCATTAAGACCCAACAGTTTCATATTTATATTTTTGGAAGCCCTAAGCGCATCATCATTATCAAGCCCCAAAATAATAAGTCAATTTCAATTTCAATTATGAGTTTAATATTTGAAAATAAATACTTCATTTTGCAATTATAACTGAACTGTTTTCTATATTGTTGTTGGTGAGGAGTAAGGTTTTAAAATCTGGTCCCATACAGAGTGAATCCCCAGCTTGCGCCTAATACGCCATATGGTAAATGCGGCTCTGAGGCCCAGTTATGCTATATGATACAGCTCTCATTCGAAACTGTATTTTTATTATTATTAAAAGGCTCCGCACCACAACTGTACACTAGGCTCCGATTTCTCTCACTTCGGCTCTACCTATACAATTAGTAAAAAAAAAAAAAAACAAACTATGCTTTTTTCATCATATAACTATTATCTCAATCGATAGATAACTACATCTACAACCAAATATCATATAATAAAATTAATTGAAATTTTTTTATTTTTTATTGATATGAACTGAATTTCCAGAAAATTATATAAATTGCAAACCTCATTTCATCTGAACCTAAAACATAAAAAGAAATCGTGTGCCATATATGAAACATCAATAACAGACAATATAACCATCACAATCAATAATATTTAATATAAATATATTTAGAAATAAATCAGAAAATTAATTAATTTATTTGTAAAGGTAAATCATTTTAATTACGTTTTTTCCACTAATTAATTTATATATTATTATAATATCTTTCTTAATTTGTTACAGTATTTTAATTTATTTTTCAGTATGTATAATTTTCTATATCGGAACACTTGGAACAACTGCAGGGGCGCACAGGTTATGGTGCCATAGATGTTATAAAGCCAAGTTGCCCTTGAGAATCTTCTTGATGTTATTGAATACTCTTATGTTCCAAGTAATAAACTTTACTTCTGTAACAATAAAAAATATATGATAATTAAGTTTGCAGAAAATATGATTTTTGTATTAACCAGTTAGAATAACGGTAAGTTCAAATTAAAAAGAGTATCTAATGTAGAAATCGTTATAGGGAAACATATATTTATGGAGTAAGAACCACCGTGTTCACCATAAGTACACCGACACTAATGCTGATCCTTATAATTCTAAACGAGGATTCTTCTTCTCTCAAATTGGATGGCTTTGTGTTAAACTGCACCCTGATTACAGAGAAAAATCAAAAACTGTAGATGTGTCCGATTTATTGGCAGATCCGGTAGTGAAATTTCAACGCAGGTATGGTCATTTATTTTTACTTTATTGCATTCCTAAAATTTCGGATAAAGCATAAATTAAATTAATCAGCAGTTTATTAAATTGATAATATTGAAATTTTAATTATTATATATGAATGAATTAGAAATAAATAATGTTTGAATTATGTGAAGTGTTAGAATTACAAACTGTAATACTTCAATGAACATTGAAAACAATTTTAAGAAAAATGATTAAAAGCCATATTAAATATTAAAATATTATTTTTTCTTATAATATAAATAATGATAATTTATTATTAATGTATTTTATATGTATATTTTTAAATAATTAAATATTCTTTGTATTGTATCTTAGGTATTATGTTCCACTTCTTATTGTAACGGCAGTAATTGCACCCTCTATAATTCCTTATTACTTATGGAATGTCAGCATGTTTCGATGTTTCTGCACATGCTTTTGTTTTCATCAACTTTTGTCTTTACATTCTACAGGACTAGTTAACAGTGCAGCTCATATGTGGGGTTACAGGCCATATAATCCAAATATTCGACCCGCGGAAAATTTTATTGTTAATATGTTTATTTCAGGTGAAGGTTTCCATAATTATCATCATACATTTCCTTGGGATTACTCTGCTAGTGAATATGGATGGAAGTGGAACTTGGCTACAATGTTTATCGATTTCATGGCTTGGGTGGGATTGGCCTACGATAGGAAAAAAGTTTCTCCAGAATTAGTTGCAAAATTCAAAAATAAATATAATTATAAAAATTGATGAAATTTTGAACATTAGAGTTAAACAGAAAGAGAAATCCGCTTGGGAAATGTTTTAAATTACTGGAATAAAATTTATTCAGTTTTATTTGAACAATTTTAAATATTCTAATCTATACTATTTGTTGTAATGCATATAATAATAATAAAATTTAATACATGCATATATATAAATAAATAAAAGCCGAAATATCAATGTATCAGAATAATTAATCAATAAAGAGTGAATTTGCTCTTTGTTAGTCATTATTTATATTGAAACAATGCATAAGTTTTGTTATATTCTAACAAATGCAATATTATATGAACTTGCTTGGCATGTTCTATCTATATAGAATTTCTAATTGATGGGATAATTTCTGCATTTGCTATTGCCGTTTTAGCCCATCCGTGATTGCTTCGAGGATCTGATATGTACAAAGAATAAACATTGTTATAAATAATGGTTTCTGAATAAAACGAGTGTAAAGCTTAACGATCTCACAACAGTTTGCAACCACAGTATTTTCTTGCAATGGATATAATGATACAATAAAAGATCGCACAATAGGGGTAGTAGTCAGTAAAGACACATGGTGCAAGCGGAACTGAAATGGCATCAGTGAAGTTATTACAATTACAAAACAGTACATTTGTCTGTAGGTAAATGTGATGTCAACAATGTTTACATATGTTTATATTAAACCATCTGTCACACGGGAATAATTTTTTTTGGATTTTTAAATCTCCCAAGAAGACGATTATAATCATTCTCTGTTCATTGAATTCTTTAAGGATAAAGCATTTTCCATAATGATATATGAAAGAAAATTTAAAACTGAATATATAATGAAATTTTATTTTAAATAAAGCCTGGTGGAAATCAAATTCGAAACTTTTAACTATTTATCAGGCAAGATTAGGAACGGATAAATAGTTAGAATTTGAAAACGGAATGAAAGGATATAAAACATGGATTAGAGTTGTCTATCAATACAATAACTCACATATATCGGGTGGCTATAAAATAACATGAGGAGTTCAGAGTCCTCTAGCGCGTCATGTATTGGATGAAACGTAACAAAATTCGGTGGACTAAAGAATGGAACATGCGCTTTCGATATCGAAAAAAAAAAACAAATTTAGTACCAAAAATCGCCAACAAGAGGATGGTGACACTGGAGAAATGTAGATTGCATTATTAAAGAATGTGCATTCTCCAAATTAGACAGCATAGGTGAAGTTTCTCAACTATATATGTCAGCATTTATTGTTAACTACACATGAAGTTCAATATAAGTAACAATCAGATGTTCCAAGATTTACATGCTGCGCATGACATCGTTCACGCCGATATGGTTCTTTGCCATGTTTGTTTCTGTTTTAGTCTACAGTATCCAACTGTATTCATCTGGATCTCTGATGTACTTGAATGCCTTAGTATCTACTTGGCAAAGCACCATTTCGAAATTCAACTCTTTTTGTGTTAACCGAAATCCTAATGCGAGCTGCAATAATCTGGTTTTGCCTTCTTTTATTGAGCTACAAGAAAAGCATGATCTGAATATGCTATTTAAATATCTACATGGTTATATGCTTACAGACAATATAATTCTCAATGTGCCTCATACAATTCACGCAGAGTTGACTTATTACATATTTCTACAATGAGACTAGAAAAAACTTCAAGATCTTTCTGGAACAGAGCTGCCAGAACCTTTAATGATTTATATTTTGAGGGGGGCCGTCCAAATGTGCATTTTTATATAGGGTGGTGGGTTATTAAATAAATAAATATGTTGCGCGCCGCCGTGGAAGATGCTGTGCGCCGTATGCGATTCTTGGAACATCTGAATGGTGGTTACGTTGAACCTCATGTGTAATGAACAGAAAAATGTTGGCATGCATTGTAGAGAAACTTGATGCGTTATGTCTGATTTGGCGATTACACATTCCTTAATCACACATTCTGTATTTCTGCAGCGCCACAATCTTTCTGTTGTCGTCTTTTGGTACTAAATTATTTCATGGCCATCCGGTGTATTAACGGTTTAAATTTAAATTCATATTATTAAACAAATAAAAATTGCATTATGTGCAGAAAGATTCAAATCAAACACTAGATATGGTTATGCTGTTTATCGATGTGCATTGCTTTAATTTTTGTTTGCATTTCCAATTATACTTTGTAAAAGCGTACACCCTTAAATTATCTATAAATGTTATTTCTAAGGAAATCATTTTTCCTCTGCAAAATATATCAAATTTTCAAAAATATTTAATTTAAAAAATATGTATAATTTAAAAAGGAAGAATTTACTTTTCCTCTTACGGCACAGCATCTCCAGGGGCAGACTTTAGCGCCATCATCACGAAAATTCCATGATAGTTCTGCAAAATGCAAAATTTATATCCTTCCATGGACTCTTGATTAAATGTATGAATCGACAATTCTGTTGTGCTAAAATTTCATTCCGAAAAGTATATATACACAGAAAATTAAAGATTAATCTCTCTCCAGAGGGGGGTACCAAAATAATATTTATTGGGAGGGTATTTTTTTTGTCAAAAAATTGCGAAATATTCCATTCTATAAGAATACTAAGTCACGAGGTGAAACCAGCCCTTCCACAGGCTGCCTATTCCTGCGTAATGGTCAGCCGAATTTTAGAAGATGGGGATGGTGGGCCTTTCCTCATCTCAACATAGACATTTTCAGTGGATGGATCCGCTACTGGAATCAAGGTTATCTAGAATGGAAAGCACTGCTATCCGATCGATATTAGTGACAAATTTTCCGATTGAGTATTCAACTAAATAAAATTACTTACAAGTATTGTTTTTCGATTGAATATACGGGATGATCGAAAAACAATGCAACCAAAAAATTCATTGCACGTACTATCCAACATATTTTTACCGTTTGTAACTTTATAAAATAATAAAATAATGTTGCCACAGACAAAAACAATCCTATTTAAAAAAATCTTTAATAAATTAAACTGTTAGTTTCACAATGTTTTGAAGTTTGGGTTGGTCGAATTTTCGAACACCCGTACAAAACTTTATTTTATGATAAAAGTTGACAGTTTCTTTTGTGTAAAAATGTGATTTTCGAATGTTATTTTTGTCGAACAGACAAGAAGATTTGAAAAAAGATTTCTGATATAATTCATGACTTAATTAATTAAAAATTTAGTAAATATTTATTTTTAAAAGAAAGAAAAATGTTTAGAAACGTAACGTAATATTTTATAAAATATTGAAAAAATGTAATATAAATGACTGCGTAAATATAAAATATATAATTAAACTTCTTTGCCATATGTTAGTGTTATATCCTTCAATTAAATCAAGAATTTTCCAGGAATGATCCATCTTTATCGATAGACTAATATTCTTGTACATTTAAATGGCAATTAAACTAACAAGGAAATATTTCAAACTGTATAATTAACTCTCGATAAACTGGATAATAAAGAAGAACTGTGTAAGTTTTATATGCAATAAAAAAGACTTTTACTTTGACAGTTAATTTAAAAATTAATCACTAAGGGATTTTTGGCTAGTTTAGTGTTATTTGGATTGTGAAATCCTCTATGTGAATGTTGAATTACGATTAATAGAGTTTAGTTTCTCGAAGTAAGTGTTTTATATCTCTTTTTTTTTACAAATAATATTTTAATATTCCACTCACATATAGAACTAAATTACCCTAACTGTATATTTTTAGAATTAAAAAAAAAAAAAAATGCAACGACAAGTGAACCAAATCTGTCTGAAGCTGTTAAAACCAGACCTGTTCAGATTAAAGTTTACTAGAAAATGGGTTATTGTATCCTTTATTTCTCACATATTTGGATTTTCTGAAATCTTTATGTTTGATTTTCTAAAGTTTTTCATGTGTAGTAAGCCAATATTTTCATTTAATTAATTCTTAATATTATACAGAGCGAGGACAAAAACATACCAAGGTTTGAAAGAGAAAAATTTAGCTCTAGCTGTCAAAGTCGTGCCTAGCGATTCTCTAAAGTAAAGAAATGAAAATTCTTGAGCTAACTGAATCGTAAATATCAATTTTATCAAGATATCCATGTTAATTTTATTTTTTTTACATTTTTAAATCTGGGAACTGGGAATGTTTTTGTGCTCACCATGTATTTTGAAATTAAACTGACTGGTGAGTTGTTTCCAGAAATATAACATAATAACACTTTAGGAACTTGAAAGTAGTAAAAATTCATTATGCCTAAAAGTCAGATTGATTCCATAGATAATTTTTTGTTAATTCTGTTAAAGATGCAACTGATTCTAGAATATCAAACATCATATAGCTTAAAATTGCACTTAGAGATATTTTTAACTAATAGTGAGAGATAGCAGGCAATTCTAATAAATAAATAAACTCTTATATTCAGTAGATGCCCATATTTTGAAATGATTATGATATATCCTCAAAAATTATGCCTTCAAAGACAACAACATTAAGCATAGAAATGATAGATAACTGCATCTGCTACAAAGTATCATATAATAAAATTTATAAAAAATATTAATTTTTTATTGTTATAAAATAAATTTTCAGAATTATATAAATTCCAAACCTCCTTTCAACTGAACCTAAAAAAATTATGCTAGAAGTCATACATCAATATAAGTTAATATAGCAATCAACAACAACATTTAATTTGTATATATTTAGAAATAAATCACAAAATTACATCATTTTTAATGAAAATCATTTTAATCTGTCTATTATTATGGTGCATTTGTTAATTAGTTACTGTATTTTTATTTATTTTTAATATTTATCTTTATCATGTTTTATATTGGATCAGTTGAAGTTATTGTAGGGAGGCATAGGTTATGGAGCGTTAGATCTTATAAAGGCAAGTTAGCTTTGAGAATCTTCTTAATGCTGTAGAATAGCTTTGTGTTGCAAGTAATATACTTTATTCCTGTAACAATAAGAAATAAATATAAATAAAATTTCTATATTAAGTTTATAATACAATTTTTATATAGTATATTCATGTTAGAATAACGATAATATAAAAATTAAATAGCGTATGTAATATAGAAATCTTTGTAGAGAAGCATGTATGCATAGAGGAAGAATCATCATGTGCATCATAAGTACAGCGATACTGATGTCGATCCTTAAAGGCTCCCATACACTGGCGCGATAAAATCGTGCGATATGATATATCGCAATATCGCATTCTGGGTTATATTGCGGATGATCCCCACACACCTGCGATACAAACGTCGTGACCAAGACAGGCGATACTCAGTTGTTGTGTGGTGTTCCATCTTTATTTGTTATTTTTGGTTATATTTAATTATATATTATATATTAGGTATCAAATTGTAATATTTTGGCATATTTTTTGCGTCCCTTGCGGGCTGTGCACATGCTTGCTGCTAGAGGGAGAATTGTTGGAATCTGTGGATAGCTGTTTGTTTGTATTCCGATTAAAGAAAAAAAATATTTAAAAATTCACATTTCACCATGAATATCGAAGAATTCATCGATTTCGTTAAAGGACAGCCTGTTCTGTGTGATTACAGACATAGTTCATACAAAGACAATAGGGCAAAAGATAGAAAATGGAAAGAAATAACCCAAAATCTGGGAGTAACAGAATTTGTTATTTAGAATATCGCACTGGTATGGCGCGATGTATTTCACCCAGATAATAGATCGCAGTATCGCACGATGCGATTGTCGCTTCTGTGTGAAGACGCCCATTGACCCTAAAGGCGGTTTCACATAGCCAGCGATTTGCGAGAAGCGAGAAGAAACATGCAGCTATCG
>WUQG02401201.1:0-17548 GCA_011317285.2 Androctonus mauritanicus | reverse complement strand
TGGTCAATATATAATTGAATAAAATATTTATATACTATAAAAAAATTGTTGTTCATTTTCATGAAAAAACAAAATTAGTTTCCAAACAGTCCTATAGTTTGCATAGAAATAAATAATTATTTCTCTGAGAATTTTTCATTGGCTTCAGAAATTCTCAAGCTTGACTTCTTGTACTTTTGTGAGTTATGCTGATAGTTGTAGTCATTTCTATTTTTTTTCTGAAATATTATATATCTTAGAAAACTGTGCAATATTTTATTTTTAAAGTGAATTAATTTATTATATGTAATTTCATTATATATATTTCATGAATTCTTGAATTGAAACAAAAATAGTTAGTTGGAGAAGCATGAAGATCAATATAGTTACAAGTTTTTTCTAATGAATTATATACCACTTTTCTTCTATTTGAATACTAATAGTGAGCATTTCAATGCTCACTGCAAATTGCCCACACTTGTGGTAAAGAGTAAGCAGTCAAATAAACAATTGGTTGAATGGATTGGATTTACACTTTTCCATTTTAAAATTCAAATTCTGTTTTCTGATTCAAAATCCCATATCTCCAGATGTTTTTGAGGTATGGGACTTTGAATTACTGAATGCTTTTATACTGCCATTCATCTGGTTGGTTAACTGTGATTATTGCAAAATAATTGATGATAACTATTGTAAGTATAATTTTTTATGTAAATAATCACCATCATAAATTGGGATTCTTTGTCCATATGTACGAGTCTTTCAGAAGTCAAATTGATTAACTCCACTTTATGGAAGTTTCTCAGTTTTAATACCAGAATGCATGATCAATGCAATCATGTGTTCTAGTACTAAAAAATTATATAAAAATCTTAAAATAACTAAAATACAATATTTAAATACAATGTAAAAATACATTTTATTTGCTAATATTCTATTCCATTAATTAAATAGAATATTAATTAATGAAATAGAGCATTAACAGATAGAGTGTATTTTTAATATATGTAAGCATAAGCATTGTGTTTTGATTATTTTAAACATTTGTATGCAGTAGAAAAAGCCTGAAGTAAACAAAAAACTATTGTTGCACTAAATTAATGTTCTGCTAGTAGTGCTTGTCTGTAATTTATTTAATAAATAGATTAGAGATAAATATATGTTATACAAAATTTTTGTTGTTATTTTTTATTATTTATGTATTATATATGTCTTTATATACACTTGAGTAAGACTATGCTAAATGATGATAAATATTGAGACAGTGACACCATGTATCAAATGTATGTTATACGACGGTGTCACCATCTATCGGATTAATAATTAATTATTTAAACTTGGGCTAAGATGACGCCATCTATTATTTAATAATTAAACTAGAATTTTGACTAATTTCCCGAAATTAAAAATTTGCCTTGGCCTGGAATCAAACCAGGAACTTCGGGTTACCGTCCTGACACCTTACCAGTTAGACTATCAAGACATCAGCAGATTTCCAATTTCAAGATGTATTTAATTTAGGAATTATCAGACCTGGCCAATAGCAGTGCTCCCAAACAGGCTAAACCTAGCCACAGGCCCCCCTTGGCACTATTCGGACAGACAGACTTGGCTCAAGTCAGATAACTAATCATAATTCATCAATTACATATTTGGATTAGTAAGTGATTTATTTTGAGAACTACTAGTATATAAATTTATGAATGGAAATAAGATTGTAATTAAAAAATATTTCTTTATATATTTGTTTCCATTAAACTTGGAATATACTATTTATAATTATGCTTTGTAATAAATAATAATTTTATAAATTTCTTTTCATCTTACAGTGTGGTGATAAGAAAGTTTCTCGTAAGCATGCTGTATTAGAGGTCACTGAATCTGGAGATGTTTATTTAACTCCTGTAAGTAAATAAATATTTATTTTGATAAAACATACATTTATAAGTTTATCATAGTTTTTGAATTGATTTATAATTTTATTCAGATAATTTTATTTTCTTTTTTAATAAATTTATTTAAAGTCAATTTAAACTAATTTCTATTACTCATATTTTCTTTTTATCTTATATTTAATGAAAGTTCTTGATAGATGAAATATTTTAGCTTTCTGTTATTGATTTATCTGCTATTTGGTGCTATTTTAAATATATCAAAATAATACAAGGAAATGCATTTTATAAAAATTTATGATTAATACTGATTATTTTCATTATGTTATAAAGTAATATAAATAAAAATATAATATAAAAAACATATAAAATAATAAAAGTAAATGAAATTTGTTTCATAGTTTATGAGAATAATTATCTTATTCCTTAACTGAAGATTGATATATTTCTTCACATATAATGGTCAAACATTTTATGTCTTAATTTTTTGTGAAAAATAGGATATGCCCATTATGCAAAGAATGAATAAAAAGATGAAATAAAAACAATTGAATTGCTTAAAAATTGCATATAATTGAACTGTGTTTGGGACAGTTCAGTCAATATCTTATTACATATATAATATTGTATATTGAAAGACAAAAGTTAAATTAAATAAAAAAATAAGATATCTAAAAAAAATTTTAATGAAATTTATTAAAATTTTGTGAACTTGAACATTATTATTTTATTCAAAATCATATACACATAAATTAAAAGATTTCAGTTTTTTAATTCAAGAGATAAATTTCAAAATTGCCAAAATGATAATAATAAGGAACTAGGAAAACTCATGACAACTAATCTTAATAAGAATTATGATCACTTCAGACAGCAGGCTTACAGATCATCCTCATTTAGGCTACAAAATTGATCATTCATGCAAAAAGTGCAGTATTTAAGCTCAACAAAACTTCTGAGAGAGGAATAAGAACAGCAATTCATCTTCCAAAAACATCCCTTTATGTTCAGTTTGATTTAATTCTGGAGATTTTACTAGTCAATCTATTTGGTCAATTCCCTGTCAATTAAGACATTGATCCACAAGATGATTATCATTGTTATGCTTGACATTATCTATCAACCAATATAAATCTTGGTTCCCCTACACCTATAAATGAAAGAACATATAATTCAGAAATCTCATCTTTATAATTTTGTTCATTCAAAGTGTCTCCCTCAAAGATATGAATATTGGCAGCCATTAATACATTTTAAAGGTACCTCCACCTCTAAAATGGTTGATTTCTTTAACATTTGTTAGCTGATATCTTGTATTATATTCTCTTCAGATAAAAGTCCTTCTAGAGTTCAATTGCAGATTGAATGTTGACTCTTGTTCTACATGATAGTATCCGAAATGACATGTTGACAACATCAATTCAAATGTGTTCTTTTCTGAATTGGGAACAAGGAGATACAGACTGCTAGCCTCTTTTGCATAAAAGCTTCATTAAGCCTTCTGGTCAAATTTACTTTGAAATTCTCCTTCTAGTGAGTTCAGAAGAAGCTTGAGAACAGGGCATAGCTTTATGATACTTAATAGTTATTTACAAATAATTGGCATCTTGAGAGAACTTCCTTTCAACAGACTCTTCAATTTTCTCTGTAACCTGAAACTGTTTTCATAACTTTATTTTCATAACTGTTTTTTATATCTGTGTATTTGTCAGTATTTAATAAAATACAGACAAATACATGGCTATAATAAAAGGTTTGTGCTGAATATAAAAAATAAAGTAGAAAAATCCATCAACCAAAACAATAACACACAACAAAGACAAACAGCCTAACAACAGGAATTAAATGCACATGAAAACAAAGAATACATTAAAGTATCATATCAGCTATCTAAGTATCCAGTAGTAAACAGACCCTAAGATTAAAAGGAAAGAACATGGCCATTTAAAGAGCACCAACCAATTTTAACTTATTTAGAAATGGTAAAGACTCAAAACAAAAAAAAAAAACAAAAAATCCGGGATCTATAATATATCAATAGAAAACATGTGCACAAAACAAAAAGCCACATATATAGCAGTCACAGGCCATACTTTAAAAGAAAGACTCCACGAACACGAAAAAGATATAAGGAATGGCAACATGGCAACAGCACTGGCGGCAAAATGCTACACATCAAACATAAAGGTAGACTGGGAAGGAGCAAAAGTAATCAAACAAGTACCAAATATGAAACAAGGACTAATTTCAGCAGCATTGGAAATAGTCAAGAGAAAAAAACACGAGAATATATTAAATGAAAAAACATTGGAAAATTATCAACATTGTGGCAGTACATAATAGAAAAATGTATTAAAAATAAAATTGCAGGGAAAAGACGTGCACTGTGTAACAATTACAAAAAAGTGTCAAACACCTGACAAACTTTACCTACCTTTCTTTTATTTTTATTCTTATAAAAAAGTAAATTGATGTTTTTAAAAATTGTTCACTATGTAAATTTTAAATCTGAATTGTATTTAACCTTTAATGTGCATTCTTATTCTATTATAATTCGAAAGTTCTCTGCAGAATTGAACGTGATAATGGCGTAAAATGGTGAAAACATTTGTTCATTAAAAAAATTTCCCTACACTGCTGTAAGTGCTTTTATTTATTTATAAAAAATTAGTCAGATGTATGATGGTACAAAAGTCTAGAAGTAATTTGAATATTGTAAGAGTATACTAAGATATTTCCTATTAATTTATCATTCATTTTGGCATCTGGTAAAACCATACCATTAACATCATATAGAAATAGATTTGATAAAATCAACAAAATAATAAATATTTAACTAGCGGGAAAGGATGAATCTGGCAGGCTGGGTTATCCCTATTGTCTGCCTGGTGAGTCCTCTATCTCTGTTAATCTGTAGTCCAAAATTATTAACTATGATTATAAATATGTTTCAACAGATAAAGATGGTCTACCACAGTAAACAAGCAACATCAAATATACATATACAGTATATTTACTTAAGCCTCCATTAGGTTACAAGGGTTGAATTTGATAATGCCATATTTTGTTGATTTTTCTTTTAATTGAAAGTGGTTTGCACTAGATTTGCTATCCTTTTTTCTTGTTATATACGTATTCACATATTTTAGAATTATTTTATTTGTATTAAAAATTATTTGTCTATTATTCCCTCACTCCCTCTGTCACTCTTTATTTTTTCATCTTTACTCACATGACCTTTTATCTCCTGTGTGCTGGAGCTTACCACAAAAATTGCTCCTGATGTCAGAACATCCTGACATTTTCCACAATCATGATGATGATGAAAAATTTTTATAGTAGTAAAATTTTATTGCTCAATTAACCTGGCAGAGCCCCACAGCTTTAATAAATAAATCATATGGTAAAAATAATTCTTCTAAATGGTTTATTATGATTCTGTTATTCATAAATATACAGTTTCATTTAAACTAATTTAAAAATTATGTATTACTAGCCAAGATGCTTGATGTCAGTGATGATGTAACAATTGCCACACACAAATTTTATTATATAACAAAAATTCCCAAGCAAGTCTGGATACCCTGGCTAATAAAATATATAAAATAACATAACATATAATATACAATAAAAACAAACAACATTATTGGTACAGTTATGCCAGATTTCATAATCTCAATAGTATATTATTTCATTTAGAAATATTTAAATAAATAATGACTTCATTATCTTGTGGTATACAGATTTTTAATGAAAATTAAACCTACAGTTTTGGTCATAAAACAATACAATACAATAGAAATTGATTTAATTTTATTATTCAAAAATCTTGGATAGTTTTATTTTAAGTATGGAATTTGTAATTGACAACCAAAAATTTTATTTATTGTATAGTTGACTCTCTCTTATCTGGTCTCACTTTAATCAGCCATATTTTCATTGAATTATGAGTAGAAAGAAAAACAAATAAAAAAGAATAAATCTAATACTATCCTATTCGTACTTAGAACTGGAAAAGAATAAATCATTTGGAAGGGAAAATGCATTTGAATTTCCAATAAGATATCTTGAACAAAAAGATAATTCATATGCCATTGATATAATTCTTATGAAAAATAGCATGATCGTGTTTCAAAAAACATTTAAATCAAAAAGACTAATGAAGATTATTGATTTGGTTTAATAAGCCTTTATATACAACATATATATTTTTTTATTTAATAAGTCAAAACAACATGCTTCCTATTTATTTTCTAGAAAAAGGGATAAATGTTATTAGTTGGGATTATTAAAGATCACAATTATCTATGATAGAAATCAGATACTTCCACAGCAGGAAATAGAAAATTCTTGCTGTATGTAAATATTGTTTGCGACATAAAAATGATATTTTGCATATATTTTCAGATTAACCAAATCATTTTTTTATTCAGCCTAAGATCTGGTCTCGTAACTGGATAAGAGGAAGTCTGCTACGTTTAAGTCATAATAAATGAATTATAATGATAAATGAATATTATACATATAATAAGAATATATTAATGTAAAAAGTTTACAAAAAGTAATATATATTATCAGTAAACAGGAAAAATTTTAATACAAAACTGTTTTGTGTCAAAATTTTTTCTGTTTAGTGCTTCTTTACATCAGTATAAAGTATTTTGAATTATATAATCAAAAGGATGGATATTATTATAGAAAATTTTACAATTGCTATTTAGAAAGTTTTATTTTAATGCAACATATATTGATATTATTTGTATTTAAACAATAAAATTTTTTATAATCAAATATTTATGTAAATAAAAATATTATATTACTTAAATTAGTATTAAATTATTATAATAATCTAAATTAGTATTAAATTTCTAACTTGCATTTTTTAAATGTTAAATAATAATATTTAACTTATGAATTACTTTATGAATTTTAAATAATAAATGACATGGCTGATTATTCTAACATGTTTATTAAATTATCAAAATAATTCACTGAAACAAATTTCTATAAAAATATTAGTTTTGTTTATTGAAAAGCCATGACACAAAAATGGCAAACAAAATCATATAATGCAATTATTAAATGATTCTATAATATTTACGCTTTAAGGGAGACATATATTGTTAGTTCTCAGTGCATTGTGGTTTTAAATAGATATAAATTTGTTATATTCAGTTCTGATTTTAATTTTTGTAATGTGATACAGAAAAACAAAAGCTTGAAAATAGATTTTTTTTTATATATAAATTTTATAAATAAATAATAAAAAAAAAACTATTTTTCAATCTTTCTATGTTTATAAATTTAAAATTTAAAAATTTTTATAAGTAATGCAATTAGAATGGATTAAATGTAGAGAAACTAATTTACAAGCTTTTATATTAAATTGTTTTCACAAGTATCCATTTCAATTATACTATTATGTTCAGATTAATTAAATAAGTTTAATTTACTTTTATTTGATATGGATTTAGTATTAAATTAAACCTATATAGTTCAAATATTTTAATTTTAATAATTCTGATTTGGTTTCTTTATTATTGACATTATCTAATTAAAAATTTTTTCTTAAGCATATAAAATATATATTAAAATATTAATGAAAATTTCTCGAAATTTGTTATGATTAAGTATTTATTTTGTTATAAATTTTATTGTAGATTTGACATAATTTAGTTGCAAATATGATTACAATGATATCAGCTTTTTATAATAGTGACATTATATTATATTATGTACAGAAAATGTTTTATTTTAATATAAATAGCAAATAAATAGAAAGAAATGGTTAGATTTTCCATATAAAATTTCTTAGTAAGTGTAATATAATATTAATCTGTTTATAATAATTTATATAAACAACAAATTTTTTTTATGTATTAATAACAGTTGAATATTTTATATGTAATTAAGATGTATCCAAAAATTAGTAAACTTCATACTTGATAAATATTTTTATAATATTCATATTTTGCAGACTGGGAATTAGTAAAATGTAAAATCATTAATATTTTATTAATTTAAAAAATAATAAGTTTTAAAGTTTTATTTTTATTCATAAAAAATTTGTTTCTGTGGAATTAAAATATATAAATGAAATCTCATGGTCATTATAATTAGATTATAAGGACATTTTGTATTTTATTATAAATTTGAGTTACAATTGTAAAAACAACAATTTCATTAAAATTAATAAAAAATATGATCAAATATCTAAAAAAATTGTTCCATGAATTAAAAAAAAAATCAAAACAGATATTTTAAAGTCATTCATTATAATAGAACTTTCAAGCAAGAAAATAATCGTAAATAAACAAAAAAGCATATACAAAATTATTAAATAATTTCAATAAAGACAAAATATTACCAATTTGCTTTGAAAAAAACTATTAAAAATGACCATAAGAAAGAATACAATACTAAAGAAAGTAAAAGTCAAAGTATTAACCATAATAAAGAAAGTCAACTATCAGTAATAAAAAGATCAAAATAAAAGAAATAAACAAATCTCATGCTGCTTCAGACATCATGTGTTTGTATTTACTTATTTCATTTATTTTGATACTTAGAAAATCCAAAAAAATATGAAAATTAAGGCAACAATTGAATGCAAACAAAGATGATTGTTAAACATATTTGTTGCCAATCAGTTATTTTTTTGTGCCCAATAAACCTCCAGTTTATCATCATAATTGCTCTAAATTGGTTATTATGTAAGTATGATGTCCTAATTATACATTATATTGGATATTCAATTTTTTGGAAGTCACAGACCAATTTGAAGATTTAGTACATGTCATGGGTCATATAATAGACAAGTACTATATTATATACCTCTTTGAGATTCAAATTGAGAACATGAGATTAGACATTATCCTAAAGAAATAAAACTTTCTGTTTACCAATGTTGGCTGTTTTTTAGTAATTCTCCCTGTACTCTTTCCAACTAATCTCAGTAGATATTAGCATTGATAGTTCTTTCCACTCCTGAAAACTCTTGATGAATGATTCCTGCAGAAGTCCACCAAACATATAGCAAAATTTTTTTTGGGGTCAATTGTACCTTTGGTGTTTGTGGCAAAGAGTCATTTGGAAATAAGCAATGATGAGACTTCTTGTAATTTGAGTATATGATTTATTTCTCATTGCATATTAAGATTCGGTTAAATAAAGGTTCAGTTTTTGGCCAAGTGAGACGAGGAGAGCATATTGTGAGCTGTTGCAGTTTGTTCTCCAGTGTCAAACTCTATAGCACCCATTTGCTTAACTTTCATCCTTTTTCTAGCTGATGATGTGACCTTATGGTTTCTTCATTAACATTAAATGTACTAACAAGTTCTCTGCAGGTCAATTTTGAATTTGTCTCGATTGAGTCCTCAAATCCTCTTGTTTAAGGAAAGTGGTCTTCCAGATTGGGTCGAATTTCAAGGATCTTATTACCTGAAGCAAACCTTTGGAACCAGTTTCAAGCAGTTCATTTCTTTACTGTATCTCCAAATGCCATACAAATCTTTTGACAACTTCTGATGCATTAGAATCAAGTTTGAACTCATACAATAAACATGTATGAATAACTTGGTTTTGATTAGCCATATTGAGAGTGTAAGAAAAGCAGTTTGATGTTTACTGTTTAAAATATGACAATTGAATGACTTAGAGGATGTATCTTATAATTCAATTTATGTATTATATATTAGTTATCAATCAGAAAATCCCTAGAATTGTGACCAACAAAAATTGGCAGGAACTTTTCTGTGTACCTAATATAAAATTATTATTTTGAATGTATAGAAAAATTTTAAGTTTATAAAATATAAAAATAATAAAAATTTATGTAAATTTCTTGATAGATTCATGAGTATTATTAATATTATTTTCATATTCTTATATATCCATTTATAATAAATGAATTTTGGAATAAATTTATCAGAAAATATTAAAAATTCCAAAATGGATTTGCTGACTTACAAGCTCAAAGATCAAACATGATTAAAAGTATAAACAAACATAGTATATGTTAGCCTGTATTTGTTCAGGAAACAGACTTATATTTTTATTTCAATTAATTTCCTAGTTGAAGTTGGCTCCTATCAACAAAATTCAGAATTATAATCTATTGCTTATTTAATAAAAAAGAGAGACTAATATTTAATAGATGAGTCAATTATAATTTAGGTTTAATTGGTCAAAATCCAGATAGATGAGAATAAAAGCAAATATATTTGATATTTTTACAAATGATTGATTGTATTATTCATTAAGATATATTGAATAAATAAATTAAGTATAATATAATAAAATGATTTTCATCTAAATATTAATATTAAAATGTTAAAAATTAAAGAAAACATAAATGTCCACAATGATCAGCTGTGAAAATATGGGAAACAACCTTAGCTGATTATTTTGCATCAATTAGCTTCTACTTTGAAGTTTTCTTTTTTCAACGAGCATCACAGTTATTCTCTATTGGTTATTTAATAATTAAATAATGAACTAATAATTTAAAATTATAAGTTAAAATAATCAGAATTATAGGAAATGTGAATAAAGTAAAAAAATTTTCACCTTTCTTTCTACATCATATTGTTTATATTCTTTATGGATCAATGTAAATTGATAATAAGGAATATAAAAATATTGTAAAACCAAATATTTTAGTTAAAAAATAAAAATTTTAATTAAATTATGCATTTTTCTATGGAAATTATATCATAAATTAAACTAAAATATTGAATTCAGAAAGATTCTTTCATAAGGCATTACACCTCAAAAATATGTCAGAAATTTATGGTTAATAGTTTATATTTTATTCATAATAGAGCATAGAATCTGCTTGAAAAAATATAAGTTCTAGATCAGGGATCTCCAAACTTTCTGCCATGAGGGCCACATTGGGTACTTCAGCATTGTTCAGCAGGCTGTAGCAAAAAAAAAAAAAAAAAAAAAACAAACTCTAGAACTAGATATATGAGTTTTAGTGAAAGTTGATAAAAACTTGATTACAGAGTATGTGAGATTAAATTATCATATATTAATGATAATGAACACTATCAGCAAATCCTTATATTTTCGTCATGACTTATAATAAAACCATTAATGTGAATGATGTAACTCTGTTTTTTTAAAATCTTATTAAACTTAAATTCAAATTTTGAAGTGCTAATTACAAGTAGCAATTTCAAATGTTCATCAATAAATTTGCCCTGTATTTCGACTTGATATATTTCATTTGGAAAAAGTTTGCAAAGATATATTGTCCCAAAAAAAGAGATAAATAGTCTAATTGGTGGGCCAGATAAAATCATATTGCAGGCCGTATCTGACCCTTCGGCCGTAATTTGGAGACTTGTTCTAGATTATTAGCAGTCACTGATATATTAGTATAAATACAAAAAAGCATGCATACATTTTCTATTCACTCTATCAGATAGCAAATTTTTTAGTATATGGAGAAATGCATTTGGAAGATTTTGTGAAAATTATATAAAAATTCAATGTAAGAAAGTTGAAATGTTTTATGTAAATATATGCAAAATTATGAATTTATTAAAAATAAGCTAGGAGCTGTGGCAAGTGTAATGAATGTTTTGCTGAAGATCTTAGTGTTAATATTGAAATCTAAAGAATCTTCATATATATAAATTTTTTTGGGAATATTTGTAAATTGCTGTAATTTATGTTATATGTGCTTTCATTGTAGTCACCAGTTTTATATATAAAATTATTAAAATTTGTTTAGATCCATGTGAATCCTTGCTTCTATCATCCTAATTCAGAGAAAACAGCCAAAATATTAAAGAAAGATACAGCACAAAAATTAGAACCAGGTGATTCTTTTTCGTTATTACCAAGAGCATTTCGTTATCAAGTAATGATGAGTGACTATCAGAAAGATGAAGAACAAGAAAAGTAAGCATATAAAAATTAATTTCTAATAGTAATTAAAATTTAATAAATTGTATACAAACAGATCTAGATAAGTTATAATAAAAAAGAAAATTTAAGGTGTTTAATTCTTTAAAATACTCCAAAGTTTTGTTATTCATTTAGTATACTGATGTCTTACTATAATAACTAATTGAGAAATCTGTATGTTAAGGGATTGTAGGAATTATATTAAAAATGCTTAGCCTGTTCTGTACTCAAAATTGATATGGATATCTAATTAATCCTGTTTTTGTGAAAATTCAAATATTTTCAATTGCTTTATTTAAGCATCATATTGTTTTACTTCTATTTTATTACTATTTTACTTATTATATTTAACCACTTTTAATCTGTGTGTGCTCACTTCAATCTGCTCTTGCTGATCAATATTTTTCAAGGTTTCTTGATGTTTTCTGACAAATCTAATCTACTTACTCTGTGGATGCAGAGAAGTTAATTCTTTGTTTTATTAAAAATATAGTAATTTTAGATTATAAAGATACATAAAATATAATTATAATACTATTTTTTTTATAAATTATTAATTATTAAAGATTCTGTTTGGTACTTAGTTAATATGGTATCAGGAAAATATGAATATTCTGGAATATTTTAAAAATTTTTAAGATTTTATTATACATACTAATAATTTTCTGTGAATTTGAATGTATTATATCTTATTTGATAAACAAGTTAATATTCCTAAAATATAGATTAAGTAAATTTTATTACATTTTCAGAATTTAGCAATATTGAAATTTTATAAATGCATTAAAAAAAAGTTATTATAAATAGAAATTTTGATACAGGATAGCAAAAGATACATATAAAGATTCTCTCATTTATGTACATTTGATTTCAGTTAATTTATTTTTATGTAAAGCATTTCCCATAATATTTTTATAGTACAAAAATGAACTTGTACTGTATTTATAGGTTATAATGCAAATAATAGTTATTTATAGATGTGTAGAGAGTAATAATACAACAAACAACATTCTCTAGAGCAGTGTAGTCAACCTGGTCCTTACCATCCACTAGTGGGCATTCCAGCTTTCATCGTGGGCGGTAGAGATTTTGTCCGATACTGAAGCACTTTCCTTTTTTTTTAATTTAATTGACTTTTTTAAAACATTGAAATGGAAATTTTTAAAGTATTGTTTAAAAAATCATGCTTTTATATATGCAAAGTATAAATAGAAAGATAGATTTAACTACAGTAAGTTGTTTTATAAAGATTTATTCTGCCAAACTTAGCAAAAGGCCAACACAAAGTATTTGCTAAGTAATTATTATTATATGCTTTAACTTGCTGTAACTCTGCTTTATAAATTTTATAAAGTTACTTCCCTACTTTATAAATCACCATTACTGTGGAACCGGTGGGCTGTTAGAAAATTTTACTACTAACAGAGATACAAAAGTGGACAGTAGGTATAAAAAGGTTGACTACCCCTGCTCTAGAGGAATGGTCAAACTTTTAGGCTCTGAGGATGAAATACTGCTGGAATAGGCAATGGTCTGTCACAATCAGGAAAGTAAAAAACAAGCAGAAAATTTAAATTGAATACATAATTTTATACAATTTTTAAATAGTATATATTTACTAGCTTAAAATTTTTCACAAATAATATATCTAAGTGTAACATAAAATAGTGTGTAAATGACAAATAAGAATGGTGTATTCACATTTGCCTGCTTCTCACTTGCTTGAATTTCATTTGCCCAAATTGTTCTTGCTTGATTCCCAGTTTCCTGAATCGCATTTGCCTGATTCCTAATTGCCAAATTTAGGTTTGGTCAACATTTTCATTGAGGGTGAAATTCAAACTAAAAAGTTTCGGTCAATTGCTAGGAAAATAATTTAATAAAATATTTATTTATCAATAAAACTACCAATAATTTTAAAGCTCTTTTTATACTGCTTTTTACACTTATGTTATGATTTTCTAAATAATATCAGATTAACAGCAGTTGTGCTTAAATAGTTCCTTCTTTATTTGCCAAATGTTTTTGGCAAAATACAATTGCCATCTTCAGGGCTTTATCATACAATAATCAAACAAGTAACAGATTAGAACTTAAGAACATTTTCAAAACATTTGCATGGCAACAACGAATATAGGATTTAGCGGTATATGGTTTTTTCTTTCCAGAAGAATCGCTAAACCATATATTCGTTGTTGCCATGCAAACGTTTTGAAAATGTTGTTAATGTCTATTCTGTTATTTGTTTGATTATTGTCTGATAAAGCTCTGAAGATGGCAGTTGTATTTTGCCGAAAACGTTTGGCAAATAAAGAAGGAACTACCAATAATATTTGAATGTAATTATTTTATATTGTTTTTTTAATATCTGGATTAAAATTTTATAGGTATTATATAATGTAATGCATAAAGTAAAAACAAAACTATTCTAGTGAACTGGAGTCTGGCCCACCAGATAAGTTTCACAACTATCTCTAATTAAGTCAACTATTTCTATGACAGTTTTATATCATATACATGTTGTTGGTTTACAAGTTCCCACATAATGAGTTCCCAAATTTGCAAGTTTTTCATCTATGAAATATCAAAAAAAAAATTGAAAATATGAACATTAATTGCATTAAATAAATTCTAAATATTCATAAAAAGGCATTTTAAAACAACTTATGTAGCAAAAACACTTAATTCTCTTGCTTTTATTAACACTATATAATAAAACAAGCTCTATATAGCAAGAACATATTTGGTCTTTACTTTGGCATAACGTTTTCGGACTAGTTTTTTGTTCCTCATCAGTGCCAACATCTAAGCAGGAAGAACACAGTTATAATAGAATAGAATACAAATTACAAAATCAGAAAAATCAAAATGATGGACCAAGAAGTGAAAATATCATATCCTCTGGCTGCAAAGTTTCACTAGTAATTTAGGTATATGGTGGGTCCTCCACATTTGCAGGGATTAATGTGCAAGAGTCCCATGAAAGTGGAAAAAACTATGTATATTTTAGGCCCCTGAAACCTTTAACTCTTAATACTGTTGACCATATTTAACACAAAAAAAAGTAAAATAGATTAATAATACATAAATTTTATATATTCATGACTTACATAAAGTAGTTAGTTTTTTTTTAGTTTTCTTTGTATTTTCTAGCCTATGGATGTCATTTGTAATTTTCCACAATAGGCTGTAAATCTCCAAAAAATTCCCATTTAATTATTGATGGCAAACTTGTGAACATCAAATCTATGAAAGTTGAACCTTCAAATGTAGAGAGTCAACTAAATAATTTTCTCAGATTGTGCTTAAGACAGTAGTCTGTCCATATAAAAACTCATATACTCACTTGTCACTAATAATGAAGAATGAAAATTCTTTAACATTTATATGAAATAAATAATTTATTATTATAATTTGCTTTCTTTTAAAGACTATATTTTCATTTCTTCAGATAAATAAATTGTTTTGTTGTTGTTTAATCATAAACTATTGATTTTTTTGATCTTTACTTAATTTCATTGTGATCATATTTTATTGTTGAGAATGGAATGCCTGTTTTAACATTAGTCTATGGAAAAATGATTCTTGGTTTATGAGTTCTTGCTTTATAAATGCACTATAGGAATGAATTAACTCATAAAGATGAGAACTGTTTGTACATCTATCCTGAATGTTTTCTCACTATCATTATATTAACTTTTATTTATTTTTTTAAATTATTATATGATACAATATTTACAAACATTTAAATACAATTTAATTATATTTAGATGTTTGTAAATACTGTATCATATAATATATCATCCAAAAATCACATATATATATATATATATAAGGTCATTGCAAAAAGTAATGTTCATAACATTAAAGTTTGAAAAATATAAAAGTTAAATCACTTGCTAATTTAATCAAATATATATTCTTCATTTGAATCAATAACACACTTCTAACATTGTGAAAGATTTTAAAGCTTACACAATGTTTAATGTTGAAAGAGTGTTATTGATGACAGGTAAGATAAATAAAGATAGATAAATAAGTAAGATAAATAATGGTTAGTTAAGTATAGTATACTTAAGTACCTTCTATTTGTGAATGGGAGACGAGATGCTCATCTATGACTTGTGAATGAGTTTGTGCATTGAAGTTATTCCAGATCTTATTTTAAATATTTATAATAAATTTGTGTGTATAGAAAACCATCATATTTCACCACTATAATTCCAGCATTGTCAAATAAACCTAATTATATATAAAAAAGTGTCTTTTCAAGCATACTTTAAATAATTATTTATACACACTATTCTACCCAAACTACAAAACAACAAGAGCTAGATTTTTTAATAAGGTAGGAATTAAGCATAGATACATACACAAATTTATTATAAATATTTATAAGATCCAGAATAACTTCAATACACAAACTCATTCACAAGACATAGATGATCATCTACCATCCACAAATAGAAGATATTTAAGTATACCATACAAAAAGGCTAAGTTTGCACCAATCAAATCACAGCAAGGAAACAGTTCATAATCTTAGCAGTTAAAAGAAGTTTTACCTTGTTTACAAAACATTGAAACAAGGAACTATATGACAGCAAGCAGCACTGTGAGGTTTATGTTATACCTATTCATAATATAGCACTTAATCAATGTGAAGAATATATAGGTGTAATATCTATGAACTTATCCTTAAGAATTAAATACAGTGAAACCTGCTAAAACGACCACCTTCATAACACGACCCCCCGAACTAACGACCACTTTTTAGATGGAAGATCCCATTTTGTATATATAAAACATGGTTTTTGACTTCTTTAAAATGACCGTCCCTTAACACGACCATGACCAGCAATAAAATCATATTTTTTAAAAAAACCTATTAGAAACAACCAGTACCAAAGGATAGTTTGCTTTTTAAATTTTTGAACCAACTCGAGCTGCTCCAACACAGCTATCTCAACATTACACAAGGTTGAATTCCCTATTGGTTGAAAGCAGTGCGTAGCTGAAGTGGATGAGTCCAAATGCAAAAGGGAAAGTCAGTAGAAAGAAGCATGGGAATGATTTGGTTTTGATTTTGTTTTGTTCTACTGCACAAAGCTGTCATCTCTATCTACACAACTCTTAAGTTTGATAGGAGTAAATGGTTGTAAGTCACAATGGCTAGTAAGCGCAAAAATACAATTTTAAATTTGAAAGAGCAGATGGAAGTCATCCGTGCTACTGAGACCAGATTGTTACAATGTGATTTAGCCCAAAAATTCAATAGTAGTAAAACGCAGATACAAAAAATTTTAAAAAATAAGGAGTAACATTGAAGAGAATGGCATGAAAATGGAAATGAAAAGAAGCAAAACTGGCCACAGCAATACGAAAAAATTAACAGTCTGGTTTGGGAATGGTTTCAAAAATGCAGAAGTAAATGATTTCCTCTGAGTGGACCCATAATCCAAGAAAAAGCCAAAGAATTTGCAACAGCTTTTTGATGTCAAGACTTCACGGCCAGCAATGGGTGGCTAGAGAGTTTTCAAAAATGGAATAATATTGTGTTTCATAAAATAAATGGCAAAGGAGCAGATGTGGATGAAAATGTTGTATTGGACTGGAGCGAAAGATTAAAAGATGTAAGTAGAGATTTTGATGCAAAAAATATTTTTAACTTAGATGAGACTGGCTTAATTTACCGAAACTTACCAGATAAATCTTTAGTAGCAAAGTCAAAAAAATATTTAGGGGGAAAATGTCCAAAG
>WUQG02401190.1:0-17549 GCA_011317285.2 Androctonus mauritanicus | reverse complement strand
GAAGCCCCCTCCCTGGCAAGCCTATCAGCAACCTCATTGCCCCCAATCCCCTTGTGCCCTGGCACCCAAACAAGCTGTACCCTGTTCTTGGTGGCCAGTTCCTCAATGAGAAGGCGGCAATTAGCAGCAGACTTTTTTGAATGAATAAATTCTATCAAATACAGTATAGTAAAAATAGTTTTAAATAAGTATAGTATAATAAACAAGTTTTATGAATAACTTGAACTCTGAATTTGATGAACTATTAATAGAATAAATAAATATATGATTGTGTCAATTAAGTGAAATACTTTATTATATTAAGAGATTTAAAAATCCAAATAAATATTATTAATAAGAAATCTACTTATTTTAAAAAGATCTTTTAACTTTTAAATTACTGCCTTAATCCATTAAACTCATTTTCCATTTGGCATCCAATTTCATCATCGTAGAGTAGCCTATGACTACTCTACCATGATGAAATTGAATTATCTGGCACATACTATATTCTAGTTTTAAAGTAACATAAAAGAAGTTAGAATATTCCAAACAACATGAATTGGACTTTTTCATTCCATTTTATCATCTGAACCTTTTCCTTTAAGTTATTAATTTATTTTGGAGACATCTTTTATATTTACTAAAAATCAAAATAATATATAATATATTTGTGCTGTTGAGAACAATACAACATGCTAAATTTAAAGTTAAATATTGTATAATATACCGGTAATATTTTATACTTAAATATATAATGCAGAATAAATAAGCACTCAATAACAAGTTTATTAATCAAACCAAAAAGATTTTTTATTATAAAAAATCTTGGTTCAATTAATAAGTTCATTATTGTGTGTTAAATTGGTTTCCCAAATCAAAACTTTGTTTAATAATACAGAATAATTCGTGTTACTGAAAATTAATGTCTGGTACTTTCCTGATCTTTTTTCATTCCCAAGAATTCCAAATACCTGAGGATTTTTTTGTTTTTTATAGTGCATTAATAAAAATAAGAATAAGATTGCACATATTAACAATCAAATTGTATTATTAGCATGCCTTTATGTTTGCATTGAAAAAAACCCAAAAATATTCTAATATAACAAAATATTTAATACTTAAGAAGCAATATTATGGACAATAAAAATAGATTTTCTTAAAATTTGTTGATTTTAGCTGATCGTTTTATTAAAAAATAATACAATATAGAAGAATTCATCAATTACTTCTGACTATTAAATATTTTAAATTTTTTAACAAAAATCTCTCAATGAAGTTTTTTAGGAACATGATTTGGGTCTTGTAGTGATGTGTTCAAGGTTAAAATTTGTGAAATGTGTTTCAGGTGTAAATGTATTTAGGTTCAAATCTTGTCAAAAATTTAACATATCAGTGTGAAATTTTCAAATTGCATTTAAAATATATGGAAATAGATTTTGCATATTTTAATTTTACCAATTTCAACATGTTTCAAATTTTATAAGTACATTACTTTGGAATATTTTATAATATTTTTAATAAATTTTTTCAACCCCCATTATAATTTTACTAAGGTTGATTTGATGAAGATGATATGAAACTACATTAAGAGTTCTAAATTCTAATGTAATTTTTTCATTTGAAAAAATACGATAATGTGAAAATTTTTAAATTTTACATTAATTAATTAATGCACAGAGGTTGGAAATGCAATATGGGACAGTTCTAGAGTAAATGTCAATCAAATTACATAGTTGCTCAATTATTCTAATTTTCAATTCAAATTAAATTTCAGTCTATTACTATCTTTAGTTGCTCAAAATGAAAATACTACCAAATGGCAAGGAAAATAACATTTATTTGCAGTAAATAAAAAAATTAATCCCAGGAAAAATATGCTGAATTCCCAGTATTCAGGATTTATAAATTTTACAGATATCCCAGGATTCAGTAAAAATATCAATTACTTACTAACAAAATAAAAAATATATTTAAGTATAATCTTACCATTTTATGTAATATATTAAATATAGCATTATAATTTTATATACTTTTATATTTTATAACAGTATGCAATTTCCTACTATACAAATTTTGGGAGAAGATATGGTTTCAGTTTTAGACTATTTGAAGTAAGCATTATATTTTTAATGAACTAATAAAAATCATAATTCATGATTACTAAATAAAAATTTATAAAAATTTTTATAAAAATTCAAATAATATTCTTTTATTTAAAATTTCTAATAGAATAAAATTGGTTGTTGGATTTGGCGAAGGAGCAGGTGCTAATGTTCTTGTCAGGTTTGCTGTATGTTTGATATTATGTATTTACAAAAATTAAAATTTAAACAAACTAAATTTTAATACATATATTTTACATACAACTTTTCAGATAGCTCATCCTACAAGAGTTCTTGGTTTGGTTCTTATTCATTGTGTTGCAACTGGTGTAGGTATAATGGAATACTTCAAAGATAAGGTATACTTTTATATAAATATTCAATAATGTTTTATTAATGTACACAAAATATTATTGAGATACATTGCAGCATTCATTATGATGATATAATTACAACATTAAAATATAATGATATTTATTAAATATTTTCATATTTATCATAGTTAATTTTTAAATATAATTTTTTTATATTTATAGTTATTTCTTGTACACTGATAATGTACACTGCTCAATTATTCTAATTATTTAATGTCAATAACAAAACTATAATTATACAAGGAGAGGTCAAAAAGTTCTTACTTTCACTATGACACTGATATGCTAGAAATCTGAAATTTGGTCTTCCAACTTTTCCTTCACTGCTTATCCATTTCCTTAGGCCATACACTTCTCAACCTGTGAAATAATTGTTTAATAACCATCTTTGCAGAAGTCTGCAGATTTGGAGACAAACCAGCTCTCTACAGCAACAATGTCCTCCTTATCATTGAAGAAAGTTTTTCCCATGAATGTTTTTTCATATTTCAAAACAGGAAGAAATCTAAAGATGTTAGAACTGGGAGAATGCAGGAGATGGGATACAGTTTCATAACCATATCTGCACAGAAAAGTGATTGTTTCTACAGCTTGGTATACAGGTGCATTGTCAGATAGCAGCAACATACGTTTTGATAACAAACCACATCTTTTTTTTCCTTGATACTGTCTTGTAATTTTTGTAGCAAATTCCTTAGTATACTCCTATTAATATCAATCCTTTTTGTAAGTTATTCTGTCAATACTTTTGCTCTCTTAAAACACAGACAACATGACCTTATTGAATGGCCTTCTCTTGAGTCATCCTGTAGATTAGTATGACCACATTTGAATTTCCATTTTCATCATTTCACAGTCTTGTGTTATAAACATTCTTTGCCATACATAACTGACATATCTTCCTAGATTGTTTGTGCAGTTTTCACTTGAAGATGGTGAAATTACATTATGGCTTGAAACTTGATTTTGTCCAGTATGACATCTACAATCATGCATCTAACTTATCAAAACAAAAAAAGATATACAGTATGTATTAGTAAGGCAGTAACCTATTATATTATTTATGGCATTCTGTTCCTGGTAGTTTTTTTTTTATTCTAAAAATGTAAATATTTACTACAAAAACTAAATAAACTATATTGCATATGTTTAAAAACATTAATTCAATATTACATATATAAAACAAATATTTAACATGAAAACTATAAAAAAAATTATTTTCTTATATTCATTAAAAGTTTTTAGGTATAGGTATAAATTCTTAGGTATAGGTATAAATAGTCATATTTGCATAAATATAGTTGACACACTTATAATGTAGGAGATATATTCTGCTTTATATGAATCCATGTTATATGAGCCATATAAAATTATAAATGAATCAAGTATCAAAAAATTGAAAAATATGGACATTATTTGCATTTATTACAATTAGGGTGCTGCCAATTAGAATTCATCAGAACACCAAGTGACTCATATTGCAATTAGATTGTGATAATATCAAATTTATCTACTATGTTATAAGAGTGTATTTTATTGCACATTGCTGCAATTTTTTTTGTTGCATTATACAAATCCATATTATACAAATAACATGTTATATGAAAGTCTACTGTAATTTGCATATTTCATTCATATGGTCCCACAGAATCCAAATTTTTGAGTTGACTATGTGGTATTTACAGCAATGGCTTTCCATTTTAGAGGAAAGCCATTGCTGTAAATACCACATAGGTTCAATGCTAGGTACACACATGCAGTTTTTCAGGTGGTTTTTGCATAGTCTGTTGAACTCTTTCCTTCAGTCTCCTAGTTGACCCCACTATGGGCGTTGACCAGGCTATGGCAAGCTTTAAAAGTATCACATTAACTTAAAAAGTAATGCCAAAAGTATCACATTAACTTAATTCAAAATTTACTAATCTAACTAAATTTTTGAATTTTTCTTTAAAATTGTGATTTTTAAAATAAATTATATCATTAAGTAAAATGATTGACATTATAAAATGTACACAAAATATTAATACTTTTTTATAAAAAATAATGTAAATTTTAAAACAAATAATAAATTATTATAAACTTGTAAGATTGTAGATAATAATTGAGAATCAAAATGATAATTGTAGAAGGAGGGTTTTAAACAATCCTAGTATTGCAATCAACTCATCAGGATGAATAATTAAATATAGATATGCACTGCTTAGTATCCTTCTGGACAGTGTCCATTTGCATATATGTCTGAGGTCCCACAGTAAAAAAAAATATCGTTCTATTAATGGAAAATAGCAAATATAAACTGCCATAGTGGACATATTTAGGCATGAAGCTGATATAAACAAACAGATTGCACTGCTATCTGTAAAATGATATTGTACATATCAGATTTACATCATAGTAAATATATATACAGTATATTTACTGTGAGCATAAATATATATTTACTGTGAGTATAAGTATATTAATATTGTACACTTGCTGTAATGTAAAAAAAACAAATTATAAAAATAAGGAACACAAATAAGTTTACTATATAATACATGTATTGTACAGTCATTTATTTTAACTGCATAATTATCAGTGAATTACTATGTAAAAAAGTTTAAAACATAAAGATGCAAACAATTTGAAAAATAAAACTGTAGCATCACAATACTACACATATACTAAAGTATTATTTCATCCAAACTTAGATCCAGATTTCCTGACTTATTATTACTATACAGTATTATTTTATTATCTGTTATTTGTTAGTGTATTATGATATATTACATTACTGTACAGTACTATATTAGTTAATTGTAATACAGTATTGTATATTATTTTTACTATTTAGGCAGTACAGTATACTACAGTATACAATATAGGTTTGTATTACATATGTTGTTTGCACAACATGAAATTTGTATAACATTTTATTAGACAGAATGTATTTAGAATGCTAAGTGGCACATGCCTATAAATGACATAATATATAATGGTACAAATTCAATTTAAATTTTTTATTATATAAAATTTATAAATATATTATGCAAAATATTCTGTACAGGCATACCTCACTAATATGGTGTTTATATTTTAGATCATAAGCTGTAAAGTGAATTACAGATTTTTTTCATTTACTAGTGCATATAAGTGTAAATATGTTTTTAGACTTTATCATTAAGTCTGCAATAACTCTAGGCCTAAAAATCTCAGCCAGATAGTCGTATAGTAAAACTTCTTGGGGAATTTAGATTCAATTCCAGATCTCACACTCAATCAAGAGATGTTTCAGAAAGGGCCAGGCCCAACCTGTTGAATCTCATCCTTCAATCTTCTACTAGTTGATTCCATCATGGATGTTAGCCAGCCTATGATGGAGTCTAAAAATGAATAACAAAAAACATTCCTTTTTTGAAATTTGATTTTTCATTTATCAATACTGAGATATAATCTTCCTAATGTTGTCATTCTTTTCGAAATCAGTTTAATAGTTCAGAAGATCAAAACATCCTATGTATTATAACAACATCTTATTATAATAATATATAGTATATACATATTATAATTTTCCACCTTGTGCATAGCTTTTCTTACACATAATGAATGTACAAAAATAATAAAAATTTATATAAAAATAACTGTAAAATGGACTGCAATGTGTGTATAGACACAATTTAAGCAGCATTTGCAAACTGGCAAGTTTGACTAAATGTTGTGTTCTTCTTGTTTTGGGCTAAGATTTGAAGACCATGCAATAAATCATCATATATGTTATCTGTAAATGTAAATTTAAAAATTTTAAGACGTATCTGTATGAAAATAATAGATATAATGTAAGGTGTTATTCTGTCATAGACCATGTTTGGTCTATGGCAGAACTTAGGAGTGACTGTAGTTATTTTTCAATTACCATAGTATATTTATATTTATAAAATTCAATTTTTCTAATACTGAATTAGTTTAAAAACTAAAATTGCCTAAATATTTTAAAATATAATTTGAAATGATAATATATAAAATTAATAATTCTTATCTATAGAATTAATATCCTTGTTTTAGATTATATTATAATTTATAAATTGCTATCTAGAAAGATCTAGATTATTTCATAGAATTTCATATATTTTATTCTTTTGTAACATACAACAAGCTTTTATAAAGAATCATTTTGGTTCCATTAACTAGATTGTTGTTTATTTTTTGTTTCCTGAATCAGGAATTTATTATTTTATTCTTATAATGTTATTGATTGATAATTTTTATGCAGGCATAACTTGCATATATTTCTACTACATTTATTAATATATATAAGGGAAAATATGTTATTTGTGTGTATTCAAAATTTAAGATGAAATTGAAATTTTACTAGTGAGATCTATTGTGCTATTGCTTGCTTTGATAGTTATACCAAACAAAACAAGCAAGTACCCTTGTAGTTATATCAATTTACATCTTGAAATAAATATATAAAATAATTTTTATATTTATTGATTTCTAAACTAATATTTATTCTTTAATGCTGCATATATATTCAACTTGGAACAATATTAGAAAAATTATAAAACACAGCAAATTGTTTTGGAACAATGCAATGATATATTAACAGAATTGAAATGAGTATAAATTAACATTAATTTAAAATATTAATTAAAAGATTCATTCAGATTATTAAACAAACACTTCTGATCAGGATAAAAATTTTTTTTCAAAATGTTTTTGATTTACTGTTAAAATCATCTTCAGCTAAACTACTATTTATAACTGAGGATTATATATTTTATTAGTGTTTTCTTAAAAAAATCTGGCCAAATTTAAATTGCAGATGCTACTCATCAAGACAAACCAAAATTCCATATAAACATGGCTCTAGAAATTTTTTGTTTTATATTATAACAAAGTATAAAAGTATAAGTCATATATAATCTCCTACAAAAGAAAGCAAAATCATGGGGTTTTTCCAACCATTCACAAACTGTCCAAATAACTTGCAATATTGTGATTAATGCACAGTTCATTTTGTCATAATTAATTGCAAATCATAATTTACTAAAGTCATCATAAGACTAATAAGCCTATTAAATTGAATGTTTTACAGTCTATGTTATCTCAAAAAGGAATTTCTAGACCTGTGGGAACATGGAGTTCAGGCCTGCTGTAGTGTGCCACTCTACACCTCATCATAATTCAATCAAGAGTGACATCTTAGAGAATAAGCAATCTTCTTGTTTATTGTTCATTTGGCCTGGAGTACTTTGTCCTCTACGATAGAGAAAAACAAATAAACAAGCAAGAACTATGGTTGCATAAAGAATTGTGTGACACATAGGTGGTGCAATGAGGGTAGAGAAAAGAATGTAACTGAAGTGGAAGATGATCAAGAAAGCGTCTTCCTGGGGAAAAAAGAATTGATGTATTGGTTGATTAGGTAGGAATTTGTTTGGGATTCTGACCAAAAATCTTCGACACAATTGGTTGCCAAATCTTGAGAATTCATCAACAGAGAAGAACAGTTAGTTTTTATCATCATCAAGGAACATTATGTTGACATCAATTACTTTCTGTACATCTCCACAATTGAAAAAGATATAAAATCCACAATCCTCTCCACTTGAACAGAAGAAGAAAGTAATCAAGGTCACTCTAATCTGAAGAGGAATAAGGAGAATGGGAAGAAGCCACAGATATACATCTTTATTACAACTCTATTTTAGTGAAGTATTTATTTTTCAATGATAATTGTCAGTTTTTAAAATTTGTACAGTTTACTCTCTCCAATAAAGGAAGTTGTTCTTTCAATGTAGTCTCTGTGTCACTCCGTTGACTCATTACCCATGCCACAGACCACAAATAGGCCAAAAGCCTGTACGTATTGTCCTCGAGTTCCATAGACCCATGTTTATATGGAATTTTGGCTTTATTTTGATGATTAGTATCTATGATTTAAACTTAGCCAAATCTTTTAAAAACACCCTGTATGTATTCAGATTAATTTTCCTGTACATTTTTAATTAATACTTAGTTTAACATTGTGATATTTATTAACTTCATGCTTATGTTTGTTTTAATCAGAACTGTTTCATAACAATTTGTTGTAAGTACTTGTAAATTTTTTTACTGAATTTTTTTTCTTATGTTGATTAAAAATGATATTTAATCAAATTCTGAAATTCCTTAAAGTTTAATTTTTTTTATCAATCAGTTTTATAATGTTTATGAAATTATATGCATTGTAATTGATACAGAAAAATAGCACCAATTTTAATATTTTTCTGAAATGTGTAAAATAAAATAGATTTCAATATTTACAATATTTATAAATCTTATATATTAATTTATTTTAATTCACATATTTCAGAAAAGAAAAATTTTTATAAATTTATGATATTTTAATTAGATCATGAATTGGAAACTTACGAATGTAGGAATGAATCCTTCTGCAGAACAATATTTAGTTCTTCATAAATTTGGAGCTGTAAGTTATCTTTTTAAAATTCCTTATTAATATAATTTTAAATTTTATAAAATTAATTAAAATATATAAGGTAACTTGTAATTTAAATTGAAAATTTTTATCTTTTAAATTATTATGAAATCTTTTATTAAAAGTTTTAATTTATAATGTTTTTTCTTTTGGAATTAATTATTATAATAACTAAATTTCAGAAATTTTCAACTTTTAGTTTAATATAAATTCAGTATACCAGATTTAAAAAGCAAAATTGTCAATAAAATTTTATATATCATTCACATCTATAATAAAAATGTGTATACTGTATCTTTTCTCTTATAAATACTTTTCTTATAATAATGAATTTTCTTATAATAATCCTGGTTATCCTATAAATATTAACTTTTCAACTAACTAAATTTTATTATTTATCTTTCTGTCATATCATATGGTGATCTTCAACATGTGTATCCACCACTTCATAAATAAAGGAGGTAAATTGTAGAATTTGAAATGATTAAATCCATACATCTTAAACATTATTTGCATATTTGGCAGTATCAGGAATGCATCACACTTATCTATATATTTCATTTGCACAATAATTCTTTGGCAGATTGCATGGAAAATATTATTTTTCCTTTTTATGTTGTAATTCACTTTAAATATAATTTTGCATGTAAATTAAGCAGTACAAAATGCTTATAACTTACTAATAATAAATATTTACTTATTAAATTTTATTACTTTTTGTATGTTCAGAAGAAAATTATACAGTTAAAATATTGAATATTATAATATTGTAAAATTTAATTTTTAATTAAAATCCTATAAAACTAAATTTTATGTATAACTTATTAAAAATTTTAAATTTAGAATAATTTTGATATAATTTAAATATAATTGTGAACTTATGAAAATACATAAAAGTTTTATAATATAATCATAGCAATTGGAAAGTGTTGAAAACAAAGAAGCTTTAATTCAAGATTACACAGAAAAGTTGAAAAATAAAATAAATCCTCGAAATCTCCGTCGCTATGTGGAATCATATATGAAGTAAAAGCAATTAAATATAGCAATAATAGTTTTCTAAATGCTTAGAATTTATTTAATGAGCATTTACTTTTCTTATTCCAGTCGAAAGGATATTACAAGTTTTATTGAAACTAATCTCAAGTAAGTTAAAATGTATGATGATAATTTTGATAAATTGCAATGTAATAAGAAACATGCAGTTATAATATGTAAATTATTGTTTATGTTAAAATAATTATATAGAAATATGGATGTTCTGTTGATCAGTGGAGGAAGAGCTGCTCATTTACAAGCTGTAGAAAACTTGTACAGTAAAATGGATAAACAAAAAACATCATTTTTAAAACTTGACAGTGTGGGAGATGTATTTGCACAGGCAGTATGTATAAGTGCAATTTGTTTCAAATATTAATTTCTTTTAAAGCTCTTTGAATCATTTAAAGAAAATTTTTATTTATTTATTCAGCCCGAAAAACTTGCTCAAAGTTTGCTTTTGTTTGTCAAAGGTCTTGGATTTTGTAAGTATTTGTATTCAATTTATTAAAAAAATTATCATAATAAATTCTTTTCATTCAGTTTTTATTACCAAATTATAATAATTCCTCACCAACTGCAGGCATTAATGTTCTGATTGGTAAGATCAAGAATCATAAAAATAGGATGGTACAAGACTGATTTTTATGTATTTAATATTTAACTTTTTCGTTTACAAATCTAAAAAACATCGGAAAATTGATCAAATATTAAGGATTTTTTAATATTTTATATAAATTATGGTAATAATTCATATAAAATACTTTATTAGTGCTGTATGTAACACTCATGCAGCATTAATAAAGTTGCAACACTTAAAGTACTATATATTCATTCTTCTTGACAATTGAATTTTCCATTAAATCAATGTAATATCATTGAGATAGTTTTAAGTATATTGCCATAACAAATTTTCATATTGATTGATTGGCCACATGGTCAGACATTTGCTTTGCACTAAGAATATTTGAATTTAACCATCTTCCAAGTTATATTTTTCACAAAGACCTATTGAATATTTCACCCACTGACTGATCCTAACATGTGAAGTATATTGAGGATCAATCAAGATACCAAGGATCAGAAACATGTGAGCATCCTATGATAGACTCTGAAATAGTTCTGCCAGTTAATTTCAAAGATAGAAAACAGAAAACTAAGAAGGAAGAAGTCTATTAAACACTTTTACTTTTCTACTTTTTTTTAATATATTCACTTATAGAAATTTTGAAAGCCTTCATATATTCTTCAGCATTTCTTGAATGTTTAGAAGCCATTTAAAATACATAAAGGAAAAATACAAAATCAACTATAAAAGAAGCAACAAAATATCTGTTGATCTGCACAATGATTAGTAATGAGAAAATATAAATAATTTTACTTATTCCAAATAATTTATTGAAATGGAAAATTATAATTGTTGGCATATTCTTTTGCTTAAGAGAAGTGAACTGAACTATACATATTTAAAAATACCACAGTTTAAAATAAGTTATACAAATATAAAATAATATCATTTTAAACTGTAGTTGGAAAGGAATTACTGCAATTTTAGTTTGTAAAATAGGTAAATCTTTAATAATATAATATTTCTCCTAATCAATAATCCTAAGTTAGAGATGATCTCTTTTTTTATAGTAACCTCTGTAACTTTACCTGGTGTTGAAAGGCAAAGAACATTTTCTGGAGGGGATCCTAAAGCTCTTGGAGCTGTTGGACGAAGACGTACATTATCAATGGAAGAATATGACATGCCTCGACCACGTCGTCTCTCTTTGACCATCCCTCAAAAATGAATAATCATAATAAAGTTTTTCACTGCAATACAGCAACAAGCTAATCAGAGACAATTACATAAAATAGATACTGCCAAGAGAAATAAGAAACAGATTAATTGCATAATTGCATATTAATCTGTAAGTTGTATTTGAAACATCATTCTATTGTTTTGTTAAAACTGAAATGGTTACCAAAAATGCTGGATTTGCAAAGAATTTGTAAATAATTTTGAATAAGTTACTATATGGTGGAAATAATTAGTATCACCAAAGAATGCTTTAGAGCAGATTTAGAAAGAAAATGTATTCCATTTATGCTATTGCAAGGATTACAAGATATGATGTAGGGTAAAGTGACCAATTTGGACCACTTTTGAATTTGGCAGTTTTTTAATGCATAATATTACAGGCCTAATATACAAACTCATACATTTAATTCAGTGTCTTGAATCATCTTAATAAAAATGTTTGATCATATAACATATTGATTTTAAGCATTTTGTTTAAACAAAATAGCTTGTCTTTTAGAATTATATAAATAATATGCATTCATAGTAAAAAAAATATTTAATACATCAACCAATATTTGTGAAAAAAGAATAAAAATCAGTTATGTAAAAAATTCATAACCAAGTTATTTTTTTTCTATTTGGTATCTTTAAAATTAATATTTTATGCATAGATTTTTATAGCTATATAATCCAAATATGTAAAATATTAAATTATTATAAACTATTATTGAGATCTGCAGATTTATTTACTCATTTTAGTTTGTTGGTTTTGTAGATTTGCAAATGGATTTAAATATTTCAATAATAATCTTTATTCCTCAATAAGATTTTCATAAAATTGTACATTGTTTTTAACTTTTAGAATTATTTCTTACTGAATTTAATTTGATTACATAATATTTTAAATAAAATTCACTAATTGATTTAAAAATCATTTTATGTATATATCAGAAACGAGAAAAAATTTTAATGATTTAAACATCTGTTAAGTAAAAACAATTCATATTATGGAATATGACCCAAGATTGATCACTTTACCTAAATAGTTTTAAAAGGAAAAAAAATTTAGTAAATAAGGAAATTTTAAGGCATTTTTCTCCATTTTTAGCTTTGAACTAATCTAGATTATATATAATCTTATATTTCCAGTGTGGTCCTGTTTTCCATTGAATTATCAAATAATACCTCCAACATAAGTGCATGTATTGTATATATTGTTTCTTGTTAAATATTCTTTAACTAGTTTCTAACTTACTTTGGTCTCAACACATTTAAAACAAAAACTGATTTTGAATTTGCACAATTTATATTATATATATATATAAAAATGATATTGTAATTATCAAATTGATAAACCATAAGAAAATGCAGTTGTGTGGAGACAATAAATTATATATGTAAATACACCAATTGCAATTTTATTTTCACTTTATAAAGAAAAAAGTTGCTCAGATAATTTGAAAATAAATTCTCACAATTAAAGAGAAATGCTACATAAATATTGTAGATAGAATTATTTGATACATTTTTTCAATTTTGGAATAAGTACACAACCTATAATAATCTGCATAAAATAGTTTGAATTTCTAAAATATTTTCTTTCCTTCACTGCCAATCCTTATCTTTACATAAATGTATCCATTTAACAAAAAATTTATTGGCTTTCTAATGTTGTAGTTTAGAAATTGTGTTGCTTGTGAATTTATTTCTATAAATTTGTAATTTTTGTGCAATTGTGTATTACATATAATGCAACTATGAAGAATGCATATATTAAGCTTTTATACAAATAAAATTCCTTATATTTTCAATCTCTGTTAAATAAATAAAATGCAGCTTTTTGTATATTAAACTTTAATTATGATTACTTCAGCAATACGATTATTTGTTTGTGGTACTTTATTCATAAAATACCATTTTGTGCCTTCTATGTTGGTAATAATGCTTCAGTGTTTCAGAAAAATGTGCTGTAAATGATGAAATTTGAATTGTACAAACATTAGTAATTTCATAATAATCTATAAATTATGTATAACATATGTTTGGAAAACAACAAATTCCATCATTTATAATCATCAATACAGATTTACTGGAAATAATATACTGCTAAATTCATGCCAAATACATCATATTACAATTTCTTTTATCTATGCACATTATATTCAGATAAGAGGATGTAGCTATTCTAATTTGTAACCATTTGTGGAGATTTGTTATAATCATCATTTAACCTAACTCGTGCGACTTGGACCTCACTTTTCACAAATAAAAATGATTACGCTGTGTTTTGTGTCAGTTTATTTATCTTTTATATAAATTTTCTTTTTATATAAAACATACAAAAATCTGCATTTACATAAAACCTGTTTGATATTTTTTTCCTGATTTTTTTTTTGAAATGCTAGCCTTTTTCTTTACAATTTTATATTTATTCTTTCTTAATATTTGAAGATAATAAAAATACAAAATAGTTAACTAAAATTTCAGACTTGCTATCACAATACTGAATACAGCAATATCTGACGACAATGGATATATAATATATATACAATTAATAAATATTTATGAATACAAAAAAAGTGTGAAAAAGTGAAGATTATGTTTTTGATTCATATCTATATTAAAAATGTAAACTACCGGTAAATAAGATAATCCTTTATTATTTATAATTCAATTATTAAATCCTATATGGTATTAACTTTAACTTGAAAGTTTTTTGCAATTCCAAATTATTTAGTTTACATATACACTTATGTATATGTAAACTAAATAATTTAGCTAAAACGCTTCAGCTTATAATATAAATATTACTTATTTTTATTTTTTATTTATTTTACATATTAATTTATATGTAAAATAAATAATTTAACTATTTAAACGCTTCAGCTTTCCACATGCTAATCTAGCAGAATGGGTATACATCTACATAAATTATATATTTTAGTCATTTTCACTATGGAGCACAATTTTTATATACAGTAATAATAAAATAATCAATACCTTTATTGCAAATCCCATATAGCTAATTGATTCTCACAGAAGGCTTTCGTTGATTTTTGCCGACTTGTGTCCGAAATCAACCTATGATTGTAAATCACGAATTTTGGTCATCCTGGTTGGTTTTTTGACACAACCAGAAAAGTGTTGCAACTTACTGGAGCAATACTTACAAATACAAAAACAATGTTTTACTCAATCACTGTATACAAACTTTTTGTACATATGCTCAGCAATTCATGGCCATTTACTTCATTTACAATCGGTCGAGTGGGCATGTCTTTCCCTGGAACACGAGTTGCACAATGTGCGCTATTTAGAAAGAATAATACGAAAATATTCAAACGTACTGTATATAATCAATGGAATATCCAGAGGGGGCGGTCCGCCCCAGGCACCAAACTGAATGGGGAGCCAAGAGCATGGAATATCATTACTATTCACCAGATATTTGTATAAAAATTTTTGTATCATTTTCAGTTCTTAAAAATTTATTATTATTATTGATATTCATAAATAATTTTTTTAAAATTTGGTGCTAAATATGACATACATATACAATATGTAAATAGTTAATTCGAATTCAAATTAAAATGGGCGAATTTTGTTATACATTTCGTAAATGTTAAGTGCCGCAGAATTTAAAATGAAATGTGTGTTGAAAGTTAAAACAGATGTGTTTCTTTTTGGAGGGGAAGAGAGGGCCAAAAAATGCCGCTCCAGGTATACCTAAAATTCTGGGTACACCAATGTATATAATTATTGTCGTGTTCAACAAGAGGATCGCAAAATTCTTGAAATTTAACAAATGGCTCGCAGGAGTCAGTACGATTTGGTTCCATCATACACACCTCTGGGAGAAATACAATTTATATCTGTATAGGCATAATTTAGCTAGTATGATGAGAACAACCCATCAACTCAACGCCAATTGAAAACATTACATAAGTTTTTAATACAATATAACAAATTTGATAAATTTTTTAATTAACGTTGTTTGATTGGTTAACAAAATAAGTGGCCTGCTTACTTAAAATTTATAGTTAAAATTTTAAGTAATTACTTCAAGTTTCGTTAATTAATTAAAAATTAAATCATATTTTTAAATTAGCAAACGAAGAAACGCATTATTTTTCACGTTGTTAACGTTATCAGATTTTTTTTTTTTTTTTAATTTAAGCATTGTCTTTCGATGTAAGAAAACAGAGAAACGTGTAATGCATTTACTAAATAAAATATAGAAATTTAATTTTTTCATCTACAAAATCTAAGAAACAAAAATATCACCCCTATCTTTCCACCGGCCTCCTCCATTCCCTCACCCGATCGTAATCGTTACCTATCTCACTTGTCAGCTTCTGCTCTTTCATTCAATAATTTTTTCAGCATTCCGAAAAGATAGAGCATTAACAATGACTAGAATATGGTTAGTTAACAAAGTTCCATAGCCAACATTTGTCATATTAAATTAATATTCTCTCAAGAACTTAATTTATAATTTTTTATAATTATTAATTAATAATTATAAAATAACAATTCAAATACTTGATTGAGTAGTTGAGGTTTTAACCTATGATTTTAACTTATATTAAATATTAGAAAAATCTGTTTTCTTCTTCTTTTCATATAAGATTATTATAATCTTGTTTCTAATTAATATAAGATAAATACTTTATAGTAAGTTGCTTTAACTTTCTAGTAAAGTGAAATATTTAAAGTAATTTTAATTTTATCTTATTTAGAGTAAAATTTAGTAATTTTAAATATTATAGTATGATATAATATTTAAAATTACTTTGAAATAAGTTATTTTCGAAATTTAAAGAAGATTATTGCCTTTAGAAAGTATATAAAGTTAGCAATGTTACTACTATTATAATAGGTAATGCGGTACTTACGACTTTGGAGACTATGAGCTAGGTTGTTTTGGGAATCCTTCTTATAAATGAAGAAAGAAAAATCATTGGCAAATTCAATTATAATTATATAAATATATTCTCCATAAGATTTGTGATATCCTGTGATAGATTAGATCATTTAAAAATTTGAAATGAATTCGGTAAGTGTATCGATCGGCATATCAATAAATATTAACCACGCCTATAAAAATGGTATTTATATATAAATATAATACGATAACTATCACTTTTATAATATAGCAGACTCCCAATTATCCGGGTTGCGAATTAATCTAAATATGAAATAAATTTTGAATTTTTCAATTTATATTCACATCATTAATAAAATCATTCAAAGAAAACGTTGATTTTAACACAGCGAAACAAAATAAAAAGGGTTGGGTTTCTAACATAAGACAGCAGACATAGGAAATGTCAATAATGTATTATTATACAATATGTATAAATTCCCGATTATCCGCTACTTAGAAATTATATTTATAGTTTGTAGAATTAGAGTTTTCCCTTCGTTTTCAATCAAAGAGGAGGCTAGTACTTACCGAACAGTATTGTCAAGGAAGAAGGTTGTATTAAGTTTTTTTTTTTTTTTCTTGATTTGGTTTGTTTTTGATTTATGATAGAGGATAATTCGAATTTAGGACGTGGAAAGTCAATTCTTCAGAAAGGAAAAAAATTATTTACAATAATCATCAATACTTAAAAACGAAGGGCTTATATAATTATCATTATATTATAAGCATTTGAAAAGTTTAGCTGACCAGTAGGCTTTGTCGGTTTTTAAAAACCGGTTTTTAAAAGAAAATTCTGAAATTCGAAAACCGGTTTTTTCAGTAAAAAAACCGGTTTTAAATTTATACATAATACATATATTAATCCGCTATAATG
>WUQG02401179.1:0-17550 GCA_011317285.2 Androctonus mauritanicus | reverse complement strand
AAAGTCTCTTTCCCCTGCAATGACATAAATCAATAGAATACAATAATATTGAGATTATTTTCAATGTTTTTATTTTTATTCATAGAATAACAACCAAAACCAATTATAATGGTAATCATTACTTGTAAATAATATCGTCATCATTTGTTATTGGTTGTATGGAAGTTGCTGTTAATAAGTTGTTGAAAAACTTGTAAATGGGGAAATGAATAGAAATAAAGAATATTATGTCTTTCTTGATTGGTTCAGCAATGGTATGGCCACAATGGGTGTATCTTTTGCCTCACAATTCTGACAGTACAACTTGTACATTTCTTGCATAGTTAAATCAGCATTGAGATACAATCTATGTGAATTTTTATGTTGAGAATAGTGACTTGTGCATTTTGGAAAAATATACAAGTCAGTATTCCTGACATAAAAATTCATAATAATTTGCTTCTTTACTGGAGACATTATGTTAACATTAATGACAGATGATAGATGCTTCTTAATCTTGTTGATTACTCTCAGTACTCCATCCTTCCTGGTAGCTTTCAATCACCTGGTGCATGTCCCATCAGATAAGGTGAATGTCCCTAAAAAAGACTGCTTGCAGATACAGATCATATTGGATTTGACTGGAAAGTAATAGGTGTATGCTTTTGGATTATGAATAGAATATTGACAATGCCTGTGGTTGATAGACTTACATTTCACCAGGCCAGCGATGTAGGCATTTTGTTTGCTCCAGTTTATCCATTCTTCAAAACACTACAAATAATTCCTGCTTGCTGGAATGCAAAATCTGGTTTACATATTTCCAAAAACATAGTCTTTTGGCTCACTGTTTTTGCTGGAACATTCTTTCTTGTTCTACTGGAATACTGTTGCCTTGAATTCTGAGTCTCTTTCTTATATTGGTTTTCCATTCAGCTTTATTTCTACTGCATTTTCTATCTTGAGCAGAATTCTTGTCTGATTTCAATACTATCCTGATTATTTCCTGACATATCACTGTCCAAGCCAGCTATTTCATATTCTATAACACTATCTTTAATTATGCAATATGCTACAATAATAGTACACAACTTCTTTTATAAGTGCATCATATTCACAAATCAGAATATTCTTTCAGTTGTCGTCAGACTTAACTACACAAACTCTTGATTTCAAACAGATGTTACAAATCTTCAGTCATGGGTTTGAACTAAGACATGGCGACTATCTGCACTATTTACAATTTCTGTTTGGACTTGCACAACTTGCACAGGAAGCACTTGTGGATATCTGTTTACTAACCAAGTTAGATCTGTCACATGTGGACAGAAGATTGCATCCGTGCTCTTACGTAATTTATGTACTAATAGATTGCATGGTGTGATACTGCCCTGCTAGAAAACTCATTTTTGGTCATTGGTCAACTTACACCATTTGCATAATAAGTGCCTCATATCACAATCACAACAAAATGGAAAAATTTCCAAAGTCCTGAGTATCTTCAAAATACAGTATATATTTCTATTGTCCATAGATGTGAATTTGTACATAAGAAGCAGTGGCAGTCACATTTACCATTTGCTTTAATCTAATTTCAATTAAATTTGTTCAGTTTCATTTGTTTTGTTATGGTAACTGATGTGATTTTAAAAATTTCTATTATATATATATATGATTTCAAATTATATGATTAATCTCTCCCTAAGTTATGATCATATCTTTTAAATCAGTTTGCATATAATCTTTATAACAGGATCTGCATTCATATATTTTTAAGAAGAATATGGAATAATCTTAAATTATAGTTCTGGCCATTATTAACTTATCTGTACATTGTTATTTTGTTATATTTACTGATTGAAATGTAAAGATTTAAAATATTTTTCTAAGCAAACATATATCACTGCCATTAAAATGATTCATGTATCTACACTGACGGAATGAAAAGGATTATAAATTTAAATAATTTACTTTAAACATTTAAAGACAAAACACTAATTGAATTAAGTTCATAAAATAAGAATGAACATTTATTTGAAAAACGTTTTTGATCTTCCAGAGAGATTTCTTCAGTTTTTTATTCTCATAGTTCAAAAATTTAAATATAGTTGATCATATATTCGTTTACGTACATACGTTGGCTTGCAACGTAAAACAAAAACAATTCTATAAATTCTAGTTAAATGACAGAGTAATAAGTGCTATAATACATTAAATCAGTAAATAATCACTAAAGATATTTTACATTAAAATATATTTTAACAAAAATTGTATACTACCCCTACAAAATCAATATAAATCAATTCACAATAAATTGAATTTGTTGGGACCAACACAAAATGTTGACTTATTGGAAGTTTGATTAATCACAAATGATTAAATTCTAATGTTAAGTATTGGGACCACATGAAAACTTTGACACAAATGAACTTCGACTTATTGCGAATTGACTGTATTAATAATAACTTATTATAATTTATACTTTACTGCCATGCCTTAGAAATGGACTTTAATAAAAAATAATAATAATAATAATTTACTTTTTAAAAAGTATTATTTGATTTCCCTAGTAGATATCTTTCTACAGATGAAAAATACTTAATATACCAATTCATTGATTGAATATTATGTTCCTATCTAAACAAATTAATTAATTTTTGAAAGATTATAATTGTTAAATGATTCTGAAGTAAAAAGTCATTGTTCAATGGAAGTCAAAATTAATAATTGATAGAAACTTCAATATAAATTATTTCTTATATGAATTCCTATATCTCAAAATGTGTTTTTCGACCTCTTTTGATGTCATCAATTTCTAATAATTTTTATTCGTTATAGATTTTATTTAATATAAGGTAAATCATAAAAAAAATTAATATAACAGATTAATATTCATAAACAATAGATTAAAATGCATACAAAATTTAGTCAGTAAGTAAATAAATTTATTAAAACACTTCTCATTAATTTCATTTCGTTTAGCATTTAAAAATAATATTCTTTTGTTTATTTTGATGATGATTAACATGCAGATTAACTGTATGAAGGCCATCACCACTTTGCTTTATTTAATAATCTAGATGTATCTTTTCATAGGTTAGTGCAAATTTTGGTCCAAGATTCAGGTATCCTCCGAAAGATACAAAATTTCGAGCGGTGAGTAGCACGCTATGTTTGAACGAATGCATATTTTTATACACAAATTCTCAATTTTTCCAAATTTCTTTTTTAAGATATGTGAAGCAGCACAAGATGCCATCATAGAACAGACTCTTTCAGACATGCTGTATTTAATAGAGAATGAAGGAAAATTAAGATTAGATACATTTATGATGTAATTATATTACTCTTTTAAATAGTTATATATTCATCACAAAAAATGTTTTTATTTATTGTACAGTTCATCATATTTTCAAGTGTTGTTACTAATTCAGTTTTGAATATACTGTATTGTATCAACAGTTTATTTTTTAATTGACAATGAATTTTAAAATAAATGAATTCATAATTTATATAAAAAAAAAATTTGATATTAATATTTTACCAAAAATGCTTCCTTGATATATATATAGTATCACCATATGAATATATACATTTTAAAAATATGTGAACGTTTCGTTATTCGTTCTACAGAACGAACGATGTAATTTTGAATATAATTAAAGAATTTAAACGTTTAAAATAATAGAAGTTGTTACGTTTTATGCTTGATTAATGTTAAAATGCCTTCCAAAAGAGAGAAGAGAAAGCAAAAAGATGTTAAGAAATTTGAGCCTTTTGGCATGACTTTCGTAGAGAAGGAACAGTTTGATATTTGCATAAAATCCCTCAGAGAGAGAATAGATAGACGCAATCGATTAGTTGAAGAACTTGACAAATCGATTAAGCATTATCAAAATCAGTTAAAAAATGAAGAACAAGAGAAGCATAATGCAATCTCTCTCTTAAATAAATCTGTCGAAGAGAGCAAAAAAAGAATAGACGAACTTCGCCAAGAGATTCTTAACTCTCAGAAAACTCATAAGCTGAACAAAGAGAAAACCGAAAGAAACGTCATAGAATCCAAAGCAGAGTTACAAAAGAAACTCGATGATATAAAAAACGAAAATCAAGTGTTAAAAGAAGAATTGCAAATCCTGGAAGATTTCAGAGCAAACAGAGAAATGAAAGATCAAGAGCTCAAAGTGCTTCAGGAAAGTGTCGAGGAAGAAGTCTCAAAATTCCATAAAGAAAAAGATAATTTAGAGTATCAGACTTATTTAGAGGACGATTGTTTGAAAAAAGATGTGGTTATACTGATAGAAAAAATGGGTGAAAAATTTAGAAAAACCTATAACGAACGCATGGCCGAAAACGTTGTTCTGCTTATCAGAGAAAATATAAGAATCGACGTACAAACAACAGAAATAGATGAAATGGCCGAACAACTCGGAAAAGAAATCCGAGAACTGAGAAGAATAAAAAATCAGTTGGAATCGAAATTAAGGTCCTATTCAAATCCGATTGACGAAGAAATGCTTGGAGTAATGGCTCAGTCGATGGCATGGAAACAGTTAAATCGCGAATGTTGTTCTCAGAAAGAATTATTGAAACAAATGTCCGAATGCCAGAAACAGAAAACCATACTACACGATATCGTTAAGAATTATAAAGAAACTATCGTCCAAAGCGAAAAGGAAATAGAATATTTAACTAAGGAGGAAGAAAATTTGATCCAACAGAAAAACTTAAATTACGAGAAGCTGAATAAACTAGAAACGGAAAAGAAAGGTTTGATCGCAGTCGTTAAAGAAATAGCGGAATCGTGTAAACAGGGAACGAATTACGTTGTGGATTCTGATGAGGAAATAATCGAATATTTTGGAAAGCGTCAGATTATGTTGAATCAGTTGAAAGATTTAACGAGAAAAGCACCGGAATTAACAGATATTAACGATTTTAACGATTTAATATGGATGCAGCATCAGGTGAAAATGCCTTACGCAAGAACGATGGAAGTAGATAAAGTACCGCTAGTATTCTTCACTGGTGATTTAGGACTTATACCTTAAAATTTTTTGCTATTACATAAAAATTTAAGCTCATTTAAAATTAAAATTTTAATGAATGAATGTTTCTTATAATTCTTATAAAAATAAATCCATTTTAACATCGACTTATTGTTTTTTTTTTTTTTTTTTTAAGTCAACAGATGACGCCACACCCTATTCTGGAAGAATACTATGTGACGGAACGAAACAAACTCTTACAGGCTGCCCATCCCTGCGGAGGGATCAGCCGAATTGTGGAGGATGGGGATCAATTCCGTGATATTTTCAAGAAGCGAGATCCGAGATTCGAACCCGGATCCTCCAGAGTGGATAGCTGAAGCGTTTCCACGCAGCCAATTCTGATGACTGCTAGGTATGTTGAACCCCATTCTTCACCTGAAGGCTGACCCTACTAGAGATGTGGACGACAGCATAGTAGGCATTGGAAAGCACAACGCTTAGTATTTGCAGGGTGGAAAGCGGCAATTATCACGTAAAAAAACCAGTGACACAATATCTTCTGGACATAACAGCGTTTGTCAAAATTTACTAAACATTTTTTGAGCCCAAATTTTTGCAACAATTAAGTTAGATAACAATAATCTAGTTAAGCCAAGTTAGATAATTTAATTCGTTGAGCCTCCATATCACACGTGGGATATTCTATACTTGGTGGTAGCCATTTTTAGACCCCATCACAGCCAATATTCATAGTGAAGACAACTGGGTGAAGGATGAGAAAGGGTGAGTTGTAGGGCGCTCGCGCTAGCCCTTTGTTAAATTTGTCTCTAATTTGCGAGCCTCTTGTTCTTTTTGTTTGATTGATTATTTATTCCAAGAAAAACACATATCTTGGGTGTCATAATCATACTTTGATTTATATTAGTCTTTCTCTTCCTCATATTTGCATATTTGAATGTACATCTTAAATTATGGTGATCTGGCGATAATGCCCTCCGAAGCAGGATAGGAGAGTAGGGACTTAGCGCACGAAAGAACTTTTGAAACATGGGAAGGATGAGAATTAGAGTCTCATCTGATTTCGTTTAAGTTTGGTCAACGGGTTACATTTAACCTAAAATTTAAACAGATGCTAGAAAATGTCATTTATTTTCAATAAATTTATTGTTGGGTATCAAATTGTTCAACATCAAGACGATGGGATAAAGTCCCGTTTTTTAGTTTTTCATTAAAAGATGTCAATAAGTAAGTTATTTTTTTTAATTGAAAAAATTTTTTATTTTAAAATATTTCCCTGTGCATGCACAATTATTTATATTTTCTGTTTTTGTAAAAAGTAAAACATTTAATTAGAGTTAAATACTTTATTTTTATAAGATAAAGTGACAGCCCTTTGTTAAAATTTTCATAGCTCATCACTGGATAAAGGTTAGGATTCAAAGGACCCAATCCTTCCTGAAAAATTGAAGATGTGGGATGTGGATTTGAACCCATTCTTCCAAAGTCGTAAATGAATACTTATCACGCGGCCATCCATCCGACGATAATTAAATATGAATTACTACAAATTCTTTAACAGAATTGCGTATGAAAATACTTGTATTTGATTATAGAGTATTCATGCCGATAAATTTCTTTAAATACGAATTAATATTATTGTTTCATAACTTTCTTATCTTTTTTTTTTTATTATTTGGAGGAAATAACGAGCGTTGGAATGTAAAAGAATAATAATTGCAAAGATTGGGAAGGTATAAAACATTACAACGGAAAAATATTTAAGCATAGTTTCTACTAAATTGTTTTATTTATTATGGTATTCTCTATATGAACTATACTTATAAAGAAACAAAATATTTCATATGTACTTAAAATAATCATATTATGTAGAAAATTAATGATTTCGATGTTCTTCTCTTAATGTAAACAAATTGCTGAGAATTAAATGGATAAAAATGTTATGTTCGAGATTCATATATAGTATTGAAATAATTCTATAAATAAAAGTCGACAGGAAATCTGTTGTGGATCCTTAAGATAGATGGAAGGATACAGGATATACCATTAATAACGTTAATGATAACATTTCAATAAAAGCAATAGCAACATTATTCAGAAATAAAATTCATTGTATAATGACTCCAATTTAAAATTGGGCTGAAGTGTTCTCCAATAATGGGAGCAAGCTTTAAATTGTAAAATCTCTTTTTCGTATTTTGAAAAAGTTAAATTAACTTGCAAAATATGAATACATAAAGTAAGTAAAGCAAAATTTCGATTGTTATCATGCTTTCGACCATTCCGAAAAAAATGTCTAATCGTCGAGCTATGAAAATTTTTAAAATTAATAACATAATTATTAGTAAATCGAAAACAACTTATTAAACTTTATTATAAAAAATATTTTGAAATTAATAAATTATCCATTAAAATTCACTTACAATATCAGATTTTTAAATCTTTTATTCATTAATTTAAAAAAAAAATTAATATTGTTATTTTTTAAAAAATAATTTTAAAATTACTCTCCAGGTAGCGCTTAGTCAAAATTTCTAAAGAACGTGAAGGGTTCCAAATAAGATTTAAAGTTTTCAGAGGAAAAAAAAAAAGTACGATATTGTTTTCGGGTACTTATTATTAAAGTTTCTACAAAAGCAACTGTTATGTAAATATAATTTTCATATTGGAATATAAAGGAAGCAATAGGATAAGTGACAAGATGAATGCGAAGATGTAGGCTTATGCAGTGAAAGCATTTTGTATTATTTGAAATTAGGATCAAAATATGCCGAGTAAGAAAAAAAAATACAATGCAAGGTTTCCACCTGTAAGTATAACATGAAATTATGTTTATCAAGTATTGATTAAAATTTATTATGTAATATAGACAAAAGTACGTTAGTTGTTTTGTCAGCAATAGTCTCAATAAGCTTAAATATGGAAATTAGTCTATTAGTTTGAATTACAATATAGATCTTTAAAATATTTAACTATCGCATCTTATTTATAATGTTTTAGTAATTAATCAAAATTTACATAAATTTATAATTTTACAAAAATTTTAGTTATATGTATACATATATAACATACATATATATAGAATAAACCATTTATTTATTTCCTATAAGCAGAATGCATTTTGATTTTTATGAAATGGATGTAATGATTTTGTCTTAATCAAAGTTATTAATCTGTACTTGAAAAGCATTTATTTTTATTTTTTTATTTTATACTTTGAAAAAGCTGTATATTCTGTATTTTTGAAGTATAGAATTAAAACAGATATAAACAAAACAAAATTAACAATAGAGGAATTTTACAATTTTTGAACAGCATATATAGAATTAATATATATTTTATCTAAATTAATTAAAAAATTTTGTTTCATTTATGCAAATAAGATATATTTAGGAGGCTTATAGATTTTCAAAATAACCTGTTTTTCTAGATTTATAAGTAGTGAATAATTTAAGCATTGAATTTATGCATTTAAGTATATTACATTTAAATGTGCATTTTATACCAAAGTTAAAATATATTCTATTATAGGGTATCCATTCATCTCGATTTTCCAGGACGGTTCTCAATTTTTGATACGTTATCCTGTATCAGTAAATGCTCTGGATTTTAAAATCCATCCCCTTTTTGAAGATGGAAATTTTTTATTTTTTAAAAGTTATATCTTAAATTAGTTATATTTTGGTAATATTTGTTTTGAAATGCAGATTCAAAACATACATTAAATTGATATCATCAAATACATGCCAACATTTACTGATAGTATTTTTTACTGTTCAGATTCTTCAGTTGGGTGCCTTTTAGTTTTTACAATTAAGAAGGATGTTCTTGTATTGATGAAATTGTTAATTAATAAAAATAATTAATCTGATAAGTTGAAAAATATATAAATGTAAAAATATAACATGTTAAAATTATACTTCTAATTTTTTTTCTTGTCCTGAATTGGCATGAGTAGAATATGGTCAGCCTACACTATCAGCCATATGTGGATTGTGTTAATATGGATGAAATCAGTAAAAAAACTCAAATGAATTATATAAATTTTCTTTCAGACACATTTAATGAATTATATTTCTATGAAGGTGTTCACTTAGAATGAACAGATTATAGAATTTATATTAAAATACAATAAAATTCAGATTAACTGGAGGTTCTGCATTTTTTTATTTATATAATAAACTACTGTAAATATAATTTAAGAGTGTTTTAAATTATATAATAAAATACTTTAACTTTTATTTACAACTGTTTTGTTTTTATTGCAAAAATAAAAAAAGTAAACATGAAGTATGAATGACATATTTTATTTTTAGATTATATGTAATTTGTTTTATATTCAATAAGTAAGATTAAGTTAAAAATAGAGTGTACATCACATTAATGCATTTAAATCCAATTTATTTAATAATAATTTACCAAACCTTTTCATATTTGTTTTTGATTATCCAAGATTCTCTTGGCTCACATTGCCTTGGATAATTGGAACTCAGTAGTGAACACTAAAATTTGCAATGATTATATTTACATTCAGATTATCATGTTCAAGCCTTTTAGTAATAGTAGTAAATTTTTTATTGATAAAGGGATATTGAATGAAATAATAAAAGATAGCATTCAATTATCTTTTGTACTCAACTATTTACTTCATTTTTATTATATCATTCATTTATATATTTAATTTTTATTATTATTTGTTTATTCATACAATGCAGTAGTTTCCAAGATGCGAACCATAGTTCAGATAAGTAGTTATAAATTTTTTGAAATCTCTGTTTGAAACATCATTATCAAGAAACTATAAAACAGGAATATGAGAATTACTTGTGTAATGAATAACTTAGATAATTCATGAATTTTAATAAAATTACTACATTGTTGCCCAATTCTATATGGCAAAACATTTGGAAATTGAATTTCCTGCTTAACATTGTGCTTCATATGAATCTGTTTAAAACTGTATTCATAAAGTTTCCCATGCAATTGTCAGATTGATAGGGCTGATCCTAGTGGGGGGCAAGGTGGTGCACAGCATGTTGGCGGCCAAATTTAAGGGTGACAAAATGATTATCAACCAACGTAGGAAAAATAAAGACTTGAGCTAAATGTAACAAAAACTTAGAGTAAACAATACTCTAACACCTAACCGGTCTGCTTGCACATAGTAGGCCTAACTACCCGCTACTGTGATATCATCAGCGAGTAAAAATGGGCAGCCAATTTTAATTTGCACATGGGTGGCCATCGGTCTAGGATTGGAGCTGCAGATTGATGTATCTGTACATGTGGTGTTGTCATTGTGTATATAATTTAATATAAGTTTTGCCCTCTAGTATCAAAAATTCAAATTTTTTTTTCTATCATTTTTTTCCTAAACAATAATAAACAATATAATATTTTAATCTGAATATAACAAATATTAATTTGTTTATTGTATAGGATTTATTACATTCTGAGTAAAATATGATTAATTATTAATTATTTTAATTTAATAATTTAAAAAATTTATTATTATTTTTTGTTTTTTGTTGTTACGGTATAGAATAGTAATGATAAATTAATGACATGAGTGCCAATTAAAATTTTGATGTGTGCCAGTGAAATTGATATATTTTACTGGCATGCATCAAAATTCTATAGTAACTTTTTTTTATTTTCCCTTATTTTCAGTTTCAGTATTTCAAAAATCATTTGTGTCTCAAATAATATACTTAGAAATGTGAATATTTGTATTTTTGCTCTGATAATTAGTTTCGTATCTACATTGTACATACATATCATTACATTCCATAATATATATAGCCTGATTTTTCTAATTTTGGCATGCAAAAGATTTTTGATTTGTCATCACCTGGTATAGAGTAACCAGATATATCCACTTTTTGATAATTACAAATATGTGAAATGTAGTGAAATATTCATTTTTCTTTTGTTAGGAAATAAATCCTTGAATTTTTTTTTTAGGAATAAAAATCAAAAACTTTTTCAACTTAAAAAGTAACCAGACTAGTTTTATGTAAAACTACAAGCAGATTGAAAAACACCATAAAATGCTAGTTTGTTGTAGTGACCTAAATTTGACCCCACTGCACTGTAGTTGGGTAACATATAGCCTTGTTTTTATTAAAGAAATAGATTACATTCTGCTGAGATTACACTGTACTTTTCCATAGGCCAATTGTATTTGTTTTTAATAAGCATTAATTTTTTTACTAAATATTTAAGATTTAAAAATATATTTAAGAAAATTAAATTTTTTTAAATATAATAAATTTTACATTTCACATTATTTATCAATTAAAAAAATAGAATACAGTAATCCCATATAACATGATACATCTACAATACTCTTTTGCTCTAATTTAGAAAATTGTGGCAATCCTTATATAACATCCTTACTTAACATGGTATTTGTATAAGAAGATTGTACTCGAACACAGTGAGAATTTTGATAAATTGTACATATTGTAGTATTTTTGAGCTGTTATGTAGGGAATGATGATGAATATAATTTTCAACATTTTCATTCTCTTTTGTGAATCTCTGTTATTAACTTCTTAGCTCATATTAAAATAATATACAGATTTCTAACAATCAATTTTTTATTTTTATGGCTCCTTTGGCTAAAACGAGACAAAATTCAAAAGAAAATGTAAAAATGCTTAGTTCTGTACTAATGAAATTTATAAAAATTTATCATACATAAAGCTAGGCCGAACAGGAATATAAAAAATACACACCATCCCAGCAGCAGGATTCAGAAATGCCATAAAATCTAATAAAATATATATATAAAAAATATTTACACAACAAATTAGATCTGGTGTCTTGACAGCAACTACTTTTGATGTGGCCTTTATCATATAAAAGCAAACAAACTCAATTACAGACTTTTTAAAATATCAAGGATTAAACTACTTGCTTTCATATAACTTAGTCCTCAAAAAATAGCACTATACGCAAGTAAATGTTTTATTCCGTAAAACATTTTTGCAAGTAAACGTTTTATGGAATAAAACATTTACTTGCGTATAGTGCTATTTTTGAGGACTAAGTTACTGACTTTTTAAAAAAAATAGCAAAAGACACAAAAAATGTAGATCCTGCAGGAGGATATTCAGAAGGTGAAGATATTCTGCAACACAGATGATGTCCTCATTTGATTGTACTTATTGATGATGAAAAAAAAAGTTTATGATTGGAGATTATTTGGCATTATACATTACAGTTTGTAAGACATTTGCTATAGTAAGACCCCATTTAACACTGTTTTGATATAATATAATTTTTTTTCCAAATTCAATATTTTTTTTTTTTTTATTCACTTTGGCATGATTTTTCAAACCATTATACTCACATAAATTTGAAATTGCATAAAGATGAGGAGCAAAAGGAACTTGCAACAGATTTTCTCAAAACAAGTTTAGCCATTATTACAGAAATTATGGATCAGGTTATACAAAATGATTTAAATTTTAATAGAAGTTTAAAGACAAGACAGTGTCATGGATGCGAGTCTCACTATTAACAATTGCTTGCTGAACAAGAGAGCTAAAGACAAATGACGTTAGATGACTACTTAATGAAAAAACAAAGTTCAAATGAGGAAGATCCTTCCTAATCACAAACATAAATTATTTACTTGAATATTTTTGATTTTTCATGAATGATTTATGAATACAAATTGATTTATTAACAATAAAAAAATGTCTACAATTTAATGTAATACAATAGTAGTGATACATGTTACAAAATAAAATAAAAATGGTACATATATTTTTTTAATTCACTGTCCTGTTTCATCTATCTCCATTATTTGTGTTAAGATAACTTCATTTAATGCTATTTCATTTAGCACTTTGTTTTTTGGAAAAATTGAAAAAATTATTTCAGTTTTTGTTCACCTTCTCTGATAAAATGCATTTTAGCAGTTGGATCAGTCTTGCTGGTTCATTTGTTGAGATGTTGAACTTAGAAGAGTGAATTTGAAGTCTGGATGTCAAATTGTGTTGTTAACAAACTGTATTAGTGCTGTGATTTGAATTCATATTGTAACTATTTCAAAAGGTATTTGTTACTGTTGTTTGTTTATTGCTTGGCACATTTTATTATTGAATCCATGTTATTGTGAACATATAATAATCTCTTTGTAAATATTAATATGCAAATAAATTTAATATTTTCTCTTTTTTGTATATTAATATTATATATTTTCTTATTATTGCAATTAATTTGCTATTATTTGTTTTAGTGTTCTGTTCTAAGATAGTTGGAAGCAGATTCTATATGACAGTAGGATGCCTTTTTTGCTCTTTAATATTTAAATTTGGATAATATTTTTGAAAAGTACATTGTAAAAAGTTTGGCCTAAAATTATAGCGTCAGTTTCTAATTTTTTTAAAAACAATTTTCTTCCCTAATTTTTCCCTTTGCAATCAGATTGTAATAAAAGCAGGCAAAAATGAACTTACAAGTTTCCCTTTGCTAATTTTCTTCCTTATTTTCTTCCTTATTTTTTATTATATAGTATGATTGATTTATTTGTATTTTTATCCATGTTTATATGTTTAAGATTTTCCAGTCTTGAAGATTATTGATAAAGTAATATCCAAGGAAACATTATTGGCTGGATGGTTGGGTTATATTTTATTTAGTTCAGTGTTGATCTCACTACTACCAAGTGGATTTCATATTTTTCACCATTACCAGAAAGAATTCATGACAAAAGCTCAAAGACAAAATTGCAATGCACAGAAGCCCATACTGACAAAATCTGATATGGACAAATGCCCATGTATACAAAACCTCATTGGACAAAAGCATGTCTATCATTCTCATTAATATCATAATTTGTTTTAGAATTTTACAATTGGCTAAATGGCTCTGTGGTAAGGCATTTACTTTCAACCTTGGAGGATCCAGGTTTTCAGGAAAGATCTGGGCCCATTGAACCCCATCTTTCAATCTTCCTATTGAGTCCATCATGTTGTTGATCAGCCTGCAATTTTCTCTAAAAGTACCCATTGCCAGATACAATATATCCATGTGCATAGTGACTTAACTAAACTAGCCTAATTTAAAATTTTAAATCAACTTTTAACTTTTCATCATTTCTTAAATAAGTTATGAATTAATTTATAAAGATTATCACCAATCATAATAATATAATATAGCTATATTAAGATTTTCTTGTATAATTGTAGGAAAGTCTATACAAATGTATAAAATATTTTATATTTATTATTAAGTAATTGAATTATTTTATAATAACTTGTAAATGATGATATTAAATTGGCATGCACTTCACTCCAGATAAATGCTATGAATAGATTTATTCATTTTTTCAAAGTAATAAAATAATTATCTAACAACTCAAACTGACAGCCCTTACACAAGAAAAATTTTTGTTTTTTGGAATTTAGGTTGCTGAAGATGAGTCTCTTCTGAAAACGTTTACAAAAAATAAAAATGCTTCCTGCTTAAATGCTGTTGATTTTAGTTATTTAAAGAAAAAGGCAAACAATTGTTTGCCTTTATAGGTCAATTGTTTAATAATAGTAACAATAAAGATGTGCTTTTTTTGTTTTGAAGTTTTATGCATATGGGGTTTTGTCTATGAAAGATTTTTGTCTGCATGGGTTTTTGTACATCGCAATTTTGTCTTATGGGCTTTTTTCATTTTAAGTTTCCATCCTATAACAATTTTTCAAACAATTCTCTGCCTAAATCATATGTATGAGTTTAATTCTGCATCCGTTTTTTGGTTTACTAGTATTAATAATAAGGACTACCCATTCCATTTTTGCTTCACTGGTATTGTACCATGTTTGTAGAATTAGGATGGATAAAAACAAGCCATTCATTTCAACAACATTTATTCCAATAAAAAGTTGTTGGAATTTTGTATTTTCATAATTGTGTAGTTTTTTTGTTGTTTGTTTTTTAATGTAAGTCTAAACTTGTGTATCTTGGGAATGTGTAAGTTGGGGATATGTTGTGTAGTTAATGACAATATTGCTGCTCATAGGGTTTACTTATGTTATTATTGTCAAAAATGTAGAATAAATCAGGAATTTCTAAGAACATTTACATTCTGTATTTTTATCTTTTTAAATCATTAATTCATCTTCAAATACAAGGAGCTAAAAATTTATATAACTATTTATATGCTATATTTTTTCATATATTTAGAATTTGTTTAGTTAACTAAATTTTTATATAAATTTTTAATAAAATATTTCAAATAGGCAAGAATTAAAAAAATAATGCAAACAGATGAAGAAGTTGGAAAAGTTGCTGCTGCAGTTCCTGTTATAATATGTATCCTTTTTAATTGTATGAAATAATATATGAAATATTTTAATAATTTATAACTTCTTTTTAAATTTTTCTGAATATAAATAAAGCATTGATTATCTAAAATTACCAAAATTGTTATTTTAGGAACACACATACAGGTTTTTTCAACTTTTGAACATACAGACATACCCCACTTTATAATGTTTTGCTAATACAGAAGTTCTCAATTATAGTCCGTGTTTTATATCTCAAAAAGAAAATTATCTGCAACTAATCATAAAATAATACTTTAATTTTTGCTTCATATACCTATTCTAATATATAGATAGATAGTCCAAGTCCAGAGTCTTCCTGAAAAACTGGAGATGTGAGATTCAGAACTGAACCTAAATCCTCCAAAGTAATAAATGGAATTCTTTACCATGCAGTCATCCAGTTAAGTTTAAGCTTAGTACCATTATGCACTTCAATGAATGATAGTAATAGTGTAAATATATTTTTAGGCTTTCATATGCATTAGAAATGAAAAAAGACCATGATTCACTTTATAGTAGTGATCTGGAATGTAATTGCTGCAGTAACAAGGTATGCCTGTACTATAATCTATAAGTTTTGTTCATAATTTAAAAAGTTTGCAACTCAAATTGTTTTTATACTGAAATCAAGATACCAAAACTACTATATATACTCTATTGTATAATATAATATATTTAAGAAACTTCTAACTAGTTTAATTTTCAGAAATTTGAACAAAAAGTTCAAATTATATAATAGGAAGATTTTTATATAAATCCTGCCATCTTGAGATATTGTTGTAACAAGTTAAATACAGTCAATTCTTGTTATTCATGGATTCTGTATTCCATATTTGACTATTCATGAAAATTTACTTGTAACCACAAAATCGATTTCTGTGGCACTTTCCCACTTATTCATGGATACCCGCTGAGTGGTGAAAATACTATTACCAATGTAAATCCTTTCTCTCTCTCTAATAAAGGAAGTTGTTTGCTATCAAACAGTCTGTGTGTCATTATGCCGGAAAAGTCTCATTACCTATCCTTTCTCATTCCACAGATTGCAGGCCAAAAATCTGTTCATATCGTCTGCAAGTCCTACAGAAGAATGTGACCCTATGCTTGAATGCAGCTTCAAATTTAGGCACCTAACTTCCTGTATATTTGCTTCTTACACCAAGATTTTAGAAGATCTGAGGCAAAGAGCGACACAGACAAGGCTGATGCAGTTTTCAATGCAGTTCGGGAAGGCAATGTGTCAGCTGTCACATCAAACAACTATCCATTAAAAATAAGATTTTCTTTACTACCTAGTTAGTTAGTGCTTTACAGAAATCTTCATTTAATTTTTTAATTATAATACTGTATATAGTATTGTACACTACATATACTGTAATTATTTGTAAGTACTATATTACACACTAAATACTCTGTCTTTAAACAGAAAAACACACATAAAGCAAGAATAAAAATGTTGGGAAGAAAGATTTGAGGAACTTAACTCTATATTTCCCATAGGCATAATGGTTCAGCATTCGCTAATCCAATATTTGCAAAGAATTTACAGAACGTAACTAATGCGATTAACAAGAATCAACTGTAATTGTATAATTTTATATTGCATTTGTTCCTAGAGCACTTTGCTAGGTAATGTTTTTAAGATTTTTGGATAGTTTTGAAATTTTCTAAAATTTGAAAATGAAATGACATATTATATGTACAGTTCATAATTAGAATGTTCATAAGTCAAGCATTGGTAACAATAAATTAATCAACTATTTAATGAAGAATTATTATTTCATTTTTAAATATATATATATAAAGGAAATATTATAGACAACAAAAAATTTTAAAAATTTTCCATTTGTTTCTGTATAGAAGCATTATTTAAATTGTAAATTAAAAAATAGAGAAATTAAAATCAAAATGACAAAAGAAATTTGCCCAACTGTTGGAACAAAAAATCTCTAGTCAGCACAATGATTGTCAGAATCACAAGTCCTTCATTTTATATTTATTAATTGATTAGAATAATAAATATTGCTAAAACTTGATCAAAATGTCAGGATCACCTACATTTTTATTAGAGAAAATGCTATAAAAATCATTTCAGTTCACTAATAAATTTTACTTTATGGTGAAATAATGCATGTATTAACAATATAAAAACATAAAAAATAATAATGCATTATATAAATTTTGATATTTAATAAACAATAAAACTTTACATCGGGGTTGTCAAACAG
>WUQG02401168.1:0-17551 GCA_011317285.2 Androctonus mauritanicus | reverse complement strand
GAAATGTCTGTTCGCTTTTGTGACCCGAACCTTTTTCTTGCTGCAAACTTTCCGTAAATGAGTGGAAGGGAGTGTAACAACATGCTATCCAACAGAAAGCTGAATAACATTAGGTAATAAACACAGTAAATTTAAAATACTCCAAAATGGTCTTCTCAAGGGAGTATTTTATCATCTTTATTATTTAACATATTCATAAATGATATCTAATATACCACACAATATAGGAAATTCATTTACTCAAATGAAATAATCTTAGCCATCCAAGGAACAAGCTTCAGCAATTCGGAAAAATTTCTCATTAAGGATATGAAAATCCTAGAAAATTATTTTTTTTACGTGGGCCTTACACCTAAGACATTTAAATCAGCCTCATTAATATTTCATTTAAATAATAAAGAAGCAAGGAGAGGCCTAAAAATCAACTTTTGTGGTAAAGCTCTAACCTATGACCCTAATACCTGTTACCTGGGAGTAACCTTTAACTATGTTCTTTCGTATCGACCATACCTACAAAAAAACCAAAAGAAGCTTATCTCAAGAAGCATCATCATCACAAGTTAGTCGGAATTACATGGAATTGCCGTGCCTCGGTCATCAAAACAGCAGAATTAGGCCATATATACTCAATTATACTTTAGTTTCTCATGGATGTAGGAATGAACAGCGGCCCAGAAAATAGCTCTATCATTTAGTAACTGATAAAGATTTGAAATTGTTAATCACAAGGGCAAATACCCGAGATCAACACTTTTTGCAATAATTAATCAAATCAAGTAGTGCTCCTCTTGACTGCTCATTTCTTCTTCCCTTCTTTATGCTTCCTGTCTTCGAATTCTGACTGTATTTCCTCCTACTATTTCTCCTTTGGTATGGAGAAATTTTTTCATAAAAAATGATTTTAGATCTTAAGTGTCATACGGTTTATAAGAACATGTTAATATACAGTATCTAGCAAAGAGGGAATATAACATAAATCATATCATCATCCTTATTCAGTCTCCCTAAAATGAAGATGGAAATTCGTAGCTATCTTACCAATAATTTAGCGATAGTTCATTCTGATTGAAATTTCATACAGTTTCATGATTTTGCAAAAAATATACCTGTCTATATGAAAAACAAAGGTTTATTTTAATATTTCGTAGGTTATGAGAAAATATTTAAAAATCTGATATCATTGAATGCATAAAAAGATAACGGCTTTCTCTCACACTTTTCAGTCAAAGTTTCCTTTAAAAAATTCCTGATCCAAGATTTATTTTTTGACTTTATATTTGATAGTTTACTTGTTTTCTATTTTTTGATAATTTCTTTGCTGGTTTTATCTTGTTTAATTCATCAGATATCATATTTCCAGAACAAACTGGATAAAGTAAACAAAAATGTGATCCCTCATCGGGGGGTTTTCTTCTAAGTTTAAAATCTATAATTTTTATAGTCGGATGACCAGTAAACAGACTGTGGATTTCCACATGAAAGACTGGGATCGATTCCTGGTGTCCACTCAAATTTTTTCAGATATCTGGAACGGAATCGTCGATTCTCACTAGATCCCTATATTTCATCGCAGATATGACCAGTAATCATGGAATAGTGCAATAAAATGTAAAAAAAAAAAAAAATAAACAAGAAAGTTTAATAACATTCTAAAAGTGAATATTAAAATGTTATATCTTAATATATATATTACGATATAACATCACATTTGCAAGAATCACATTTGATATGATTTCAGCATATCGAAACAAATTAGATATTTAGATCAGAGTAATGGAAACGAATATGTTTAAATTTGAATTATTAAAATCACAAATTTCAGCTTGCTGACAAAATTTTATTCTTTTGCATCTCATAACAAATAATCCTGAAGTTTCTATTTCCAATAAATCGATTAACATATATTTCGTGTAAGCTGTGCCTTCTAATGAAATGTTTCAATAAACACTTTGTAGTTACTTATCTGTAAAGTTTTCATTTTAACTTTTAACTAAAACTTAAATAGATGTATCATGTAATCTTATTGAAAAGATATAGGCCTACTATTTTTGAAAAATTTTGCTGCGATTCTTCAGCTTATAAGTATTTCTTATTTATTCCTGCATGAATCAAACATTGATTTTATTATTAATTTGATATTACAAATTTTAATTCGGTTCTTAATATTTCATTTGCTGTATTTTAATCAATTATATTTATTAAAGAAGAGTTTATATTATAAATGTTAAACTCTTCATTATTTTGAACATAAATTGTACCATATATATAGAATTCAAAACAATTTTGTATTTTTTAATTCGAATTTAAAGAAAATTAATGTAAAATTCATTAATTTATTTGAATTGAAATAAATTATTTATAAAAGAAGTATCTGCAGTCAGTAAAATGATTTGTGTTTTAATTATTATAAAAATAAAATTTTGATTGATAACAAAAATCTAGATTAAAAATTCACATATTCTTCAAATGATCATATTGTAATGATTTAATTTAAATAAATTTTTTCTGAAATATTTACATATATTCTATATTTGAGTATTGACTTTAGAAATTTAAGCATGACTTTAGAAACAAACTAACTCTTTGATTTATTCCAGCTGTGAGAAAAGCCCATACTTTAAACATTGAAGAGAAATATTATCTTATTACTCTCCACTTATACACTATAATATTTTGGAATTTTATTCACTTATAAGTTTAAATATAACGTTTCAAATGTAGAATATCTCTTATTCTATCCACGAGAAGTTTTATTTAAATTTAAATCATAAATTGCTTAGCTTGGAGATGAAGGAAGAGCTTAGTGCACAATTTTTATAATTAATCCTCAAACAATTTTAATTAGATAATTAATTTTTAACTGGTAAATTATTAAATTATAATTAGTTATCAGTCGGAAAATCTTTCATAAATCGATTATTTATATTATAAAAATTATATCTTTTTTAGAATTGCAGAATTCAATCGGTTTACAGATACAATAATTTATAAATAAATATTTTGGCAAGTATAAAAATGATACTTGTTATTTAAAGATATTGAATTTTTCATTATTATATAATTATTTTCCTTTCTTTTCCAATTTGATCTTATACGAAAGTTAATTTTTTTTTATTAAAGTAATATATATTATTGGGATTAAATGTCTCAAGAATGTCCAATTTCATCAGATCTGTCTGTCAATTTTTTTCTTGTTTAGTTCTAGGAAATCAATTTTTATATATGTTGTATGTAATTTATGTTTCTGATGTGTATGAAATATTATTGATTATTATAGTGATAATTGCATCATTCATTTATTGGGATATCCTATTGAAAATATCGATTAAACTAGCTGACGATGCGTTGATTATATGATTGAATGGCTTTAACAGAGACAATAGTTTGAGTGTGCTATTAGTTATGATTACAATCGATATAACAATTATTGTATTCCATTGTGTTTCTCTAAATTTTCCTAGGAAACTTTTATTCAGAGAAATATTTACCCTTGGGTAATTAAGTTATTTAAGCTACGATTTCCATTATGTTTATTGCTTGTAATATGTTTGGTTTCGTATATTTATAAAATAGGGTTTTTTAAGTATATGAGTTGATAATTCGACAAAATACTTTAATCTAAAATAAAAAAAATCTCTTCCTATCAATAAAATAATAAATTAAAAATTAAAAGACAAGAAAAATTGGAATATATTTTCAAAAACAATATAATTTAGGCCTTCTGATACTAATCTAATTTATGTCATAGAGTAAGCTGGAAAAGTAAATCTATAGTATTTTTAATAATGTCTAAAAAATTGTTGTTAATCATAATAATTTTCAGTTTGATATTTTATTGATATTTGATTAATGGGAAATCATTTTGAAATCCCTGTTTAGAAAATAGTGAAGAAGTGATCCAAAAGAAATATTTTATGTTGATCACACTGTATTTGTGTTTATTTAATATAGTCTGTATTTAGGGTATAAAAATCGTTTGCTAAATGAAAAAAATCTACAAAGATATTAATTTTAAATGATATTTCTCTAAAAAGTAAATTATCTACCTATAACGTAACATTACATAAAATATTGGAAGTATTGTTTACCATTATTACATAAAAACAATTTTATAAATAAATCGAAAATAGACGAGAAATTGACATTAATTGACAGAATCGATAACAGAATTTGGAATTCAAAAGTTGTGCCAATGATAATCTACAAAAGAGTCTGTTCCTAAATTTATATGTAATTATAGTACTACATTTGTGTAACGACAATAAAATATCCTAATGCTGAATTAATGGATTATAAAAATAATATTGACATAATGTTTTAAAGCTTAATCAGTGTTCTCAGAATAGTGCCAGCATAGATAAAATTTGCAAATGGCTCTTTAATAACTTATCGATATCTAAATTTTTTCTATTTTTAATGTTCACAATATAAAACTCAGATTTAAATTTATATTTTGTATAAAGTAATAATTGAAGAATAGCATAAATGCAGTTAAATGCATTCTTATAATAGTTATAAGAGATTTAATTATTAAAAAAGATTCTTTTATAATAGTATTAAAGAAAGAAATGTATAAATGTAGAATTAGTAACTACATTTCTAATATAATAAGGTTAATGTAATTATTATTTTGTATGCAATATGGTTTGTTTTCATTTTGTAAGTACAACAACTTATAAATTTATTCATAAATAATTTTATAAGTTGTTCTAAGTTTAAAACTATATTTCTTCAGTTTTCAAATATAAACAGTTCTTAACTGATTAATAAACATGTTATAGTATAAAAAATGCAAGATATTTCGAGCATTAAGTTACAGTTCCCATAATAAAAATAATTTAAGCTCTTACGTATGTTTTTAAAGTCAAGATCTAAGCCGTTGATTTCTTATCGAATATTTTATATCATATAAAAAATTTTAAGACATTTTGACCATAAGCTTGAGTTACATCCTTCACAGAATTCCATTTCACAAATAAAGAAACCAGTTGGAAATTTGTCAAATTCGTTTAGAAACCATAAACATGCATTTCTGATGAAATCTTAAAATCGATATTTTTTCAGAATCTTTACTTTTATTTTATAAATTTATATTAAATGAATTTTTTAAATTAGAATGTTTCTATTGCTTTAAAATAGAATATATCTATCCATTCTTTCAAATGAATTATTTGTCCAAATAATGAATTATTATTTGATATCAGTTTAATTAATCAATACAATATTAACTTTTCAATTAAAGCTAAGTTTTGAAGAACATATAATAATTACTATAAATAATAAAATCAAAGCTATTTATTAAAACAGTTGCTTAAACAATAAATATTTAATCATTTCATAATTTATTTTATAAATATCCAAAAATTAATTAAAGGCAATATTCGGAATTCATAAAACAATAAAATTTTAATTATATCGCAGTAATAAAGCGCTTAAGTATAAATTTCTTTCTTCGACAGCGATAAAAATAACATCATTCATATAAGATCTATAGTAGAGCTTCAATTCATATTTATAGTCTATTTATGATGTGACAGAAGAGAATCCATGTAAGCACCATCAAAGATTACTTTTTCCAATGAAAGGATATATGTACATTTTCACCTGTTGACTTATACTAATATCTCTTTCACTCAGGTCATTGCCCCATACTCTAACCCAAGAATCAATCAAAGTTTTCCAACAGATAACTGAGATATTTATACTTAATAAACTTTTATTAACTTACATTTAAATTTTAACAATAGAAAAGACGAAAGTTATATGTCCTTTTGAATAAAATATTTGTTTATAAACGTATTCTTAATTAATGAAAATTGTTATAGAAAACTAAACGAGTTTCTAAACTAACTATTCCGATTAGTTAAAATGAATATAATGCCTGACTCAGGAAGATATTTGAATGACAAAAGCTTACATTCATGAATTAAACAAACTGTTTTCTCAACAAAGAACTGGGTGTCTCCTGTCTTGAAAGTGTCAGTTTGAAATATGTGATTTAGCACGACATAATTTAAACCAGTTTAAATCAATAAAATAGTTTCTATTAAATTTTTTTCAAATTATAAAATTTATTTTAATCTATAGAAGAGCAACTACAATCTGCTTAATAAAAATTTAAAAAGAAAAAAATAAAGCTGGAGATCGTTGAAAATACAGTAATGGAATATTCTCGATAAATTAAATTAAACTCGTGTATTATGTAAATTTAATAAAATCATATTTAATTTAATAAAATTTAGAATAAAATTAAGACAGTGTTATAAAAATTAATGAGGGAGGTGGTTGTAATGAGTAAATGAGATATGATATACGAATAAAGTTCAGAAGTTCCATGTGGCGTGTTTTGTCTGACACATTTTGTTATAACTAAAATGGATATTATAAACTAAAACGTCAGAATAATTTGAAATATCGAATTTTTCTTACATAAGTTCTAAAATATAATGTTACTGACTCTAGTGATAAGTTATGAAACGAAAGTTGATTAATCACTTAATCCATGAACATGATATTAAAAGTGATCCTAGCAAATATAATTTTTTTACTTTGAAAAAATGTATTATAAATTCTTAGATGACGTTAGAATATTGAAAACTATTGGATTTTAATATATCGCACTTTTTTTTTTATTAGAAAAGATTGAGTTTTTCTTATGAAATTGCGATTAAACTGTTGATATGAATTATTTAATATATGAATTAACTGAAATAAACTACTATTGTTTAGATGATTTAAATTCTTATTTCATAAAATTTAAAAATAGTTATATGTAATTGTTGAATAATAATTTACATACTCTATAAAAATTATTTTAAATTCTTGACAATTTCGAAACATAAAAATGTTTTATAAATGAAATAGAACTGAATTTATTTCGTGAAAAATAAAAGTAGGAAGTGAATTCTGATTTCTATATTTATAAAACAAATCCAATATATTTTAATAAATGAAGCTACTTTCATGTGAAATTGCAAACATGATCGTTTTATTTATTATTTCTTTAGATATTTTTAACCACTAGATAGGTATTGTAACAAAATAGTTTTTCGGTCTAAAAATATTATATTGGTTTGCTTTTTCACTTTCGAAATATATCATATGTCAAACCGATGAGATTCTGTGAGAAAATATCATTTCTTTCAAGATATAATATAGAATTTCCAATACAGAATATTATAAACATTACTTTTGCTACTATGACAAAGTTCAATATTTAAAAGAATATATTGAAAATACTGATATGACATGTGAGGTGGCATAAATTCGATTTCATTTTTTAGAGTTGTTGAAAATATTGATAAAAAATATTGCTAAGGCATCAAATTAAGTAATAAACGAAATTTTTGTCTCAAACAAGGTAGGTCTTGACCTAGCTAGTCCATGAACAAAACTATGCTGGCTGTGCTGACCTCTAAACAATGAAAAATGCTGCTCTAATGCGTTTTTCCATACCCTAGGTCTCGATATTAGACAGCTACGAGGGTTGTGTTTGCATTCTAGACGATATTGCTGAATGACGTCATGAGCCGAATCAGAATCTGGATATATTGCAAATACATCTAGACGCATCCAAAGAATTTAATCTACCTTTGGAACGCCTCCAGGAAAAATAGAAAAGCAAAGAATGATAGCTTAGATCAGTGAAAGCTCTATTACTTTTAAAGTTTAAGGGAGGGAGAAAAAACACTATTTATACAAGAATAATAAAGTTAGAATGAGAAAATCGTTTACTTTTAATATTTAAATTTTTAAAGAAACAAAAAAAAACATGAAGTTATTTAAAGATAAAGTAGATTATTTGTACGCTTTCTAAAGATATTTTTGGAATATTTTACGAAAGGTTATTTAATTATACATTAAGCAGATTTGGAGATATTTTTTTCTTTTTGCTTTTAATTTTAAATTTTAAACAACAAAGAAATTTAAGAATATAAAGTAGGATTTATAGTTTTACTGAGTGATACGTTGATTTCAGCAATAAGATTGAGAGGGAAATCCCAGGATCACCATAACGAGCTACAGATCATTTTGAGGAAGAAACGAACATTTGATGTTTGCGACATCTTACAGAAGAAAACTTAGAATGGTATGTTATAAATTACACTTTTTTTTTCAATTGAAAACTCTTGAGATACACAAAATTGAATTTTTCTACCATTTCTTTTTATTTATATCAGATAAATCTTCTAACGTAGTAATTGTTTTTCCGAACTTTTTATTTCTATATGTTTCGTCAACAAACCAGGAATAAATCACAGCAACCGATATTATTATATATTGTTACATAATATATCGAATTTCGTTTTAATCTATTATTACTCGAATTTATAGTTACATAGCGTATATATATAACAAGGAATAAAAAAAATTCCTAAATATTTCGGAAAAGAAAATAGTAAAAAAAATGTATTATTATTTGATCAAATAGAAAATAATCTCATTTTTATTTTGGAACTCTGATATAAATTTCTCAATAACTTTATTATTACGTTTTTCGTTTTACAAAAAAAAGAAAGAAATATTTGAAATGGCGTATTATTAAAACAGTGCATTTGAATATCCCAAAATCATAAAATCAAATTGTTGGTGATGTGCACAGTAATAGGCTTATCGTCTTAAGAGTTGATTCGGTAATAAAAATTTTACGATTTTTAGAAGTTCTCTAAACATCTTTTCATCGTAATGTGGAATATAAAAATGACATTTCTAACCGTTGTATCTCTCATAAATGCACAAATCCTGCTGTTTCTTTGATTTCTTTTGTAAACTGACGAGATAAGCTTATTATACAAATTTTAATAAAAGATATAATTTTGTTTATCCTATTATAAGAACATTATTTTCGACTTAACTTTCTAATAAATTTTTTTATTAAAAACTTAAATAAAAATAAAAACATTTTTTGACTTTAAAAATATGTTACAGATAATGAAAAAAGTTTTTTTTATGAAGGAAGCATCTGGTGCTATACTGAGAAAAGGTATTTGCAACTGAATTACGTGAAAGAATTAAAGAGCAGAAAAGAAAATTAACTCTATGGACGATCGTTCCTTTCATTCTTCGATTTTAAGAAATTTCTAACAAAAAGTAACAGGCGAAATATAATGGCTCACAATGAAACTTAGAATAAAGCAGATCTTTCCTTTTTCATAAGATTCGCTTTTACTCACCATCCATTTTATTGATTTTGGGAAAGTGAAAGGAGTACAGCATAACATTAGTTTCTTTCTTGTGAAAATATTGAAGTCCACTTTAAAACTTTTCCTTTTTTTTAGGTGACGATATCATTAAATTAGTACTTAATTATAATACAAGAATTTAGAAGAATTTTCGAAGTTTCTTTAAAATGAACTGCCGTCTTAGTATAAATGAATAAATTTTAGTTAAAAATGCCATAACTTTAAATGACAAACTACAGTTTTGAATTTATAAAAATTTTTTTAATTAATTCAAAATTATATTTTGATACTAAAACAATAAAATTAAAAAAGAAAACTTTAAAGTTGGTTTTTTACTGTCACAATTCATAATAAAATTTCGTATAGACTGTAACGGTATTGCAGTTTAAAAAAATTTTTTATATGAAACTTGTTTCATATATTTTCGTTTTTAAATTATAAATAATAAACATAACGAAAGAAATAAGAAATTTATGTTTCATCTAAACTATTTTACAATTAAATGTGATATACTGTAGTCTTAAATGTTCAGTTTACTATTATATCAATAATTTTAAAGTTAAAATCTGCTTAAATATTTTAATAACTTTTAATTTATTATCATTACTAACAAGCATAAATCTATATTACCAGTAAAAATAAATAATTTATATATTTACATTTCAAATTAACGCAAAAGTTTACCAAACTAGACTTTTAAAAAATATAAATAAAGTTTTAATTAATTATTTTACCTACAGGCCTATAAAATCATATGACATATTCTTCTAAATTCAATTAATAACTTTTTAAATACAAAAAGAATAATATTATTTTTGTTTATTCTTCTTATAAGTTGTTTCTATCTTGTCTTTCATTAATGTAACTTAATTCGACAGCAAAGAATTTTCCAGTTGAAGATGTTATTCCATTACGAATAGTCTCTTGGGTATTATCTGCAATTGTAAGTTGTGCAGTCCTTCTGAAACTAAATTCCTCTGAGAATAGACTAACTGCTTTTACAAAACTCGATGCCTGAAATTGTCCAAAAGGCGTTATTTCAATTATTAAATGTTATTAAAATTATTATTTAAAATCGTACTAAGAATTGAATATATTTATCTTAAGCACTGTAATCACATTAAGAGAATTTATACAGGAATAGATTAGCGGACATAAATTTACACTCTCATTAAGGAAGATTAACTATTACAATATTCTAATATCTAAAATCATATCTCTAAGGACTCATAATGTACTGTTTGATCTTGCTTATCTGATTTAGAAGCTTTATAATTTTCATCAAGACATTCCAATTAATTAGCGCTCATCTTATGCTGCGTAGAGACACATGTTACTAGTTAAACAGTTAGTTGATTTATGAAAGGTTGGCATCTGCTTAAAATAAACATTAAATTTATTCTGAGTTTATCGGGATACCGAATTTCGATATTATTTTACTTTTAAAAGCATTGAGAAATAAAGTTATCTTTACATTCCATTGTGTGGTATAATATATGAATCAATGCATAATGAATATGCTAGAATGTAAATGAGGAAAATTTATTTTCAGCACTAAAATGCGAAAATAAATAAGAATTTTTTGTTAAAATTAAAGCTTATACATTACTGAAAGAATCTTCTTTCAGTTTGATATATTTAATAATAAATTCATCTGTTTACTGATGTAATGTAATGTTTGATCACAAACATTAAAATTTTTATATCAATTTAGTGATTATAACGTAAAAATTCATGGAAAACATTAAAATTTGAGGAAATTAGAATAGCCTGTGATTTGATATAACCACAAGAGAAGTTAAGTTGTAATCATTCGCATAATAAGATCTAGTAAATCAATAATAACGTAATTAGCAACGATTGTTAATTAAATTCTCGAATTGTGAAAGCTATAAGCCTATATTAATGATAAATTGAGAATTTTCAATCGATACATTGATTTTAATGATCTAAAATGATACGAATAATCATAATAATCTCTAGTTTTAATTTAAATATAAGAAAAATTAAACACACGTGGCCTTAATTAATTCTATAAATTATTTAATTATGGATGTTAATAGAATCAATATCGTATAAATAATTTATGCAATTAGCAATTAATTAAATAGTTGATATTTTTCGAATCTATAACAGATTAAAAAATAATTTAAAAATAAAATATTTGACAAAAATTAATCAAGATATTTTCTGTATAGAAAGTTTGATTGATTAGTAAATATTTAATTCGTCAATCGATATAGAAAATTTGCAATATTGTTTCCTACTTATCTTGATTTGGAGAACAGAAATCCGAGATATTTATATTCAGTTAGACTCGCTTGCAAATATATGCTTTAATGATTATTTGTTCTAATACAACAATTATTAATGTAATTCAATAGTTTACAAACTTTATTTGAAAATTAGCAGAGATTTCGGAAAATTTTGACATCAATGTAATTAATTTAGTATAAATTTTAACAAGTAACAATAAAGCAGAATCATTTGCTAAAATTTTAAAAAGTTATTTAAACTTGTAAATTATCAATCAAGTTCTCAGTTATCGGATATTAATTTTTTGACATTATGATTCTAGCATTCAAATAAGCATGTTAAGAAAAATTTAATTTTAAATTAGCTTTTCAAGCATAATTATTTATCTTTGACTTTTATCAACGAATATGTTCATATTCATTCAATTATATATCAATTTAATTTATAAATCTGTTTAGATATCTCAACTGATGTATATTTTTGTTTTCTATGGAATTTTGTACGAAGAAAATGTCGCTTTTCTTGAATGATTACAAAAGATTAAACGAATCGTTACTATAAAAAGTTATTTTTACATTTGTTTTATAATTTAAATATAATTAAATATTTTTATAATTTAAACATTGCTAAATCAGATGGAAAATTCATGTTATTTTAAAAATATGAAATTAAATTTTTTAAAATTTTTTTCAAAATCACATTATTGTATTTACAAAACTGAAAAACATTCCTTTATAAACAAAACATTGATAAATTGGCGATATTCTTGTTTTCCATTAAAAATATTAAAAATAACTGTTAAAAATATATATTTTTATATTATTTGAAAGAAAGTTTTGTTTACTATACATTTTTTTAATTTATAAAAAATAAAACTGAACATGTAAAATGGATATTTTCGTTTCCTACTGAATGTAAGATTATAAAACATTTTTCAAAATAAAATTTATGTTCTCATATTTATTATATAGTTAACAGAACAATTTTAATCAAAAATTACTTATTTAGTGTTTTGTATTATATTAATTTGATTAAATTGATTAATTTTACTCTCCATAATATTTTATTGATTAATAATATAAATTATTTTTAATAAATATAATTATAAAATCGAATATACACAAATTTTAAATTAGATTAAAGAATGTAATTATTTAAATTAAATTTTATTTAGATATATTTAATGAAGATTTAATTTGAAAATTAATTTTGGGAATTGTCTTACCGATACACTTTGAACTCACTAAGGGCTGCTCATAGCCGTGATAGAATTTGTAGAAGTGATGAAGGATGGGAATCCCGAGAAAGCTGAAGCAGTCGCTTGCTTCGAAAATCTAGAAGATCCAAATTTTGGATGCAAGCAACTGCTTTATATTGCCTTGCATTATCCAATAAAAATTAATATATAGTAAATAATTTATTTATTTGTATATTGAAAGTATAAATGTTAAAATATTTCAAGAAAATTAATATACAATATTAAAACTCGCTTCTATAAGTTTTAATTATTTATAATTTAGAATAATTTATTTAATTTGATTTCTAGTTATTTTTTTATTTTATTTAATTAATTAACAGATATTTTCAAATGTAATTGGTTGCACTGTTTTATAATATTTTAATTAATTTTAATATTGTTTGTTTACTTAGTGTTTTATCGATTATAATATTTTTGAATTGTTAAATATATAAATTCTAATGTAAAATTCAAATACTGTATTAGTAACTCTGAAAGATCTGCTCATCTCGAAATTTCCATTTTTCTATATACAGAAATTTTGTAAACATGAATATTTTAATTGTATCTACTTAACTCAAAGTCAATAAATATTATTGACGTTTATTTTGTTTCCAGTTTCACGGTTTGTTTTTTAATTACATGCATAATTTATCAGTTTTGATCCATTAACTCTCAGAAAGAATAAACAGATAAATATAAGATTAGGAAGAACAAGAAATGACAACATAATATAATATTATATCGAAATGAATTAAAAAGTAAATAAACACAGATAAAAATCAAATAATAATAATATTTACTTTGAATCTTCATAAAGCTGCTTATGTATTCCTTGAATATTTAAAGGATTTCAAAACGAATTATTAAATGCTTTTTGTTAAATGTATACAATATTTTTTAATTTTTCGACATTTTTTTTTTTTTGAACATTTGAAATATTTGCGAAAAGTTCTTTTATCATTGTGAAATTTATCTATTCTCCTATATCAGTTTGATTTCTACTGAAACTGGTTTCATAAAATTTTATATTTGATCTCATAGTTGAATTCTATTAAGAAAATTTCAGTTTGATCTAAATTACGATCTTTAGGATGTAATCATAATTCATAATATTATATTTCATATTCCAAAAAACATATTGCCTATTGTGAATATTTGTTGTGTCTCAGAATTAAAAAAGCTGGTAATGTGGAAGGGTCAGCAAGATAATGGAGAAGGGAATCCTTTTCTTTCCTTTGAAGTTATGCGTCGCTTTCCATTCGGTGAGTACACAGCGGCAGGGCATTTCCATTGCCCACCATGGACCACACATACTCCTGGTGAATGAAGGATAGGGTTCGATGAGATGGGCTCAGACCTTTCCTGAAAAAGCTGGAAGTATAGGACTTAGGAATTGTTCCGGTTCTCCGGATGAAATCACAGGACGCTTCCACTGCAGCTATCCTATCACGAATATCATGGGGATCACCAACCGTGCCCAAAATTCTCATTTAAATTTAGATACGTGGAACATAGATTCGATCTCTGATTCTTATAAAAGCTGAAGCATTATTATTCGGCCAATCCGGCGGATTACAGATGTGTTTGGCTTATACTATGATTTAAAATGACTTCTCTGCTTAATAATATCTGATAAAAAACTAGAAAAGAGCATAAAACTGAGAAAAAAATAAAATCACAAATTATAAATTTTAAATTTCTTCAATGATTTAATTTTAATGCATCATTCTTCTCAATACAATTTCTTTGATCCAAAATTCACAATACAATCCACTTTAATGGGATTACGTCTTAACTTCAATTGAATCTCTTTAAATTCGTTGAAATAATTCTTAGAAAAAATTCTCTCTGTTCCGAACTAGATAGAAAATACAGTTTCATTTATTTAATAAATACTGTATTTTCTGTATTTTTGTATTAAACTTTATAATTTAAAAGGAAATACTATTAATATAATTTCAATAGAAAAATTTCTCCTAGTTTTCATTATTCACTCATTGCATTAATTATTCTAATAAATAATACACCGAATTTTTTTTATAAAAATATACTGTGCTGTTTATTTAAGAATACAATTATTGAAAGATGTTATTAATTATTATTTTAATTTCTAACGTGATACTACGGGATTTTCATACTTAAATTTCATAACAAAAATATGAATTTTGCTAAAAATCTAATATTATTCATGAAAAAACATAAATTATGGCCTTATTAGAAAAATTACAATATAAAAATGAAAAAATAAATTTAAAACTTTAAACAAAAATAAAATTTTCTCTAAAATATGCGCTGTTTATTTCTTTCAATAATTTTCCCGATATTTATTAAAGCCTACTTTGTTGATAAAGGAAACAGATTTATAATTAGAAAATATGTTTTACTTATGCTCTAAATAATAATAGAGTTTCTATTGTATAAGTACATAAAATAAATCTGTGTGTACTTATTCAATATATTCAGCAAAGTAATTTTATTATGTGTTAAATGTTTAATTCGTTTATTTGTTTTTTCTATAGTTGAAATTAATTTACGTTTTGCACAAATAATCTTCATTATGAAAATGATTAAATAAATTAATATTATTTTTTCATTCATAAAATATTCTTCCTTTATTCAATTTTGTAGAAAAGGAATTGTTATAATAATATAATAAACAACTTATTGAATTAATTGCTATTAAAAAGATATCTGATGAAATAATTTATGAGGTGATCGAAGTTTATTAATTTAAAGCTAAGCTATATGATATTAAATCTGATCTGTTATGAGCTAAACAATTATGGAAAAAATATCTTGATCCAAAAACATGTTTTTAATAAAAATAAGTATTTGCATAGTAAGCACATTTGAAAAATCAAGAACTTTTTTCAACGTAAAAATAAAAATTGTAAACAAAATTTCATTTTCCATTATCTGTTGAAATTTATCAATAAAATATTTTTAAATATGAAAATGCTTATAAAAACGTGAAATATTAAATAGTATACTTTTGTTTGATTGAAAAAATTCTATATATGATGGAAAATATGTTAAGTGATAGACCTTCATACATTTTCAATAACGATCAAGAAGATATGACATTTTTTTTAAACTTTATTTTGAATAGTGTAAAGATAATTAAATTATTCAACATTTAAGCAATTATTATTTATAACATTGTCGGATCTATCTTAGTTTTTAATTAATTTTCTTTAAGTCGCTGGAATAAACAATCGTTTTAGTTTCATTGAATAATTCGTATTCATAGAGTTTTATCTTATCTTTCTAAAACAGTAAACAGAAATTGTTTTCTGAAGAAAAAGTTTATTTTGTTTAATGATTAATTACAAATCAATCGTATAATCGTTAATTTATTTTCACAGGAAGTTTCTCTTATTTTTCTTACTTTCAAATTCTTTATCTAATTTAATTATCAGATTATTTTCATGAAATATTTTAAAATAAATTGTTTATATAGTTTATGAATATTGAACAGAGATAAAATAAGTGATATAAGAAAACATTATTCATTTTTGTTTCTTTTTTTTTAAATATTTTAATCAATTTTAATCGATACATAAAAATACAGTAAACTCCCGTATAACGCGAATTCGTACAATGCGACGAAAAAATTGCCACTAGTACTCGAACTATAAATATAATATAAATAATACGCGATATTATTTATATTATATTTATTTAAATCGCGTATTATTTAAATTATATAAATAATATGCGATTTCCCATTCGCGAATCTAAGTGACTATAGAGAGCGTGATGATTTTTCAATATGGTGGCTGAAAGTAATATAAGCACAGAGTTCTATATAGCAAACAATTGTTTTAGCGATGTTGAACGACAAAGTTCAACTTTGTGATATATTTGGGCATCATCATAGTTGCATAGAAAATTTGTTTTGGCTCAAATTAAGCAGAATGAATAACTTTAAATATGGAAATATTATTTATGGGTTTATAGTTATATTAATAGAAAATTTATATTCTAATGATTTTATAATTTAACTAATTAATTTTTAAATAAAAAATGTTATTGAAAAAATTTGAGATGACAGAATTATTCATGTTTTCAATTTGACTTTTCTCAAAATTAAACTATTTAGTAATTTATTAATAAATTATAAATTATTAGATGACACTAGCTGGCAAAGTTAGAAATATCCAAAATACTTACGCTTCCATAAATAAAAGTGCCTCTCAATTGATTTATTTGCATTATTATATTAATTTAAATAATTGTAAATAAATGCAAATAAATAAATGTAAATGAATTATTTCCCTCCTGCCACAGAGCTAGTTATATGCATCTTATGTATAAATGCAATTAATAAGAAATTTCAATGAGGAATTCATTCAACTTTTAATATCTACAAGGAGAAAAAACTCAATTGCATGGTTTTAAGAATTGATTAAAAGTATACTTAAACTTTAAATATCTTTATTCTTACTTATGTTTATCTACTAGGGTTTGTCGGTTTTTAAAAACCGATTTTAAAAACTGGTTTTTAAAAGAAAATTATGCAGTTCGAAAACCGGTTTTTTACTGAAAAAACCGGTTTTAAATTTATACATAACACATATATTTAATGATTTTAATATAAGCAAAAAGTACACAGCAAGTTGTATATACCGGAATATAAACAATTGACTTATGTTTACTTTTTCCTCGTCGAAATAATCCGAAACATTACTTATAATTTTCTTCGAAACGGACGACAAATTTCTGCGTTTCATCTTTAATCTGCACACGCACAATCACTTGTAAATTGTGGAAAAAAATTTTCGCTATAAATAACACTATAAGCAAAACATCTATTTTAAACCAGTATTCCAGTGCTATTTGCTATTTAACGTATAAGTGACAAAACTTTTAA
>WUQG02401167.1:0-44410 GCA_011317285.2 Androctonus mauritanicus | reverse complement strand
ATTCTGACGTCATAAACACTGTGGGAGAAAATCGTTATAATACTGTACAAATATTTAAAAGGTGCAAACGGAATAAAACAAGCGGCACGTGACAGATTTATCGTGGTATTGCATCCGGGTATACTGAGTTTGCTTTACTACACGGAAACTCACTTATCCATCTCAGCAGAGTGAAGAAGAGGACAAAAAAGTGCCGCCGATGGATGTACTCCCACATTAGACACTCCGAGATGATTAATGACAAATGGTGGACCCTTGACAGATCGTCACTCGTTCTCAGTTTGCAGACCTTCTGACAAAATACTTCTATTAGTGCGTCTGTGGGCGAGTGGGAGTTATCCTTGAATACTTCTTATCTTTTATTTTGCATATCTTATCGTGTTAAACGAACCGTATTAAGTCGGCGTATAAAAGGTGGTTTACTGGTTTCCTAAGCTTTCCAGAAGATTTATACTCGGAGTAAACCACAAAAGAGTTTTTTTTCACTTACTGCTTAAAGTTTTACTGGAACAAAATGTTCGAAACATTGAACGACTCGGATGGCGGAAATAAGTAATGAACAGAAACTTGAATGTAAAAAATGCTCGTTCTCTCTTTTTTTCGTGGATTTATTGGGATTAAAGACGAAGTAAATTGCAAATTTATGAAGGGAAACTCACTTAAATCTGCATTTCTTTCTCAATAAAAAAGAAATGCAGTTTTACAAGACAAAATTTGATGGATAATAAACTTGATTTGCATCTAAAAACAATCAAAAGAATTAATTGGCTTGCTAAGTTTCCAAAAACTAAACATTTTAAAATTATATTTCCGGCTTAGAATCTTATAAAATTCTGATTATAGTTTTCTAAGGGCTCTTTGAAGAATAATAAAGATGAATATCTCAATGTAGTTAGTTAGAGGTACCGCATTTACGCACAAACTTCTGTTCGTGTGTAAGATGCGGACACTGGATTCAACCGTTCTATCGGTTGTAGCACCAAAAAAACTCTTTAATGCCTAATAAGACTTTTTCCAGTTGCAGGACAACCCATCATTATACGACATTGCCCGAATGCCAATTAGCGGATCAAAAAGTGATTCAGTCACGCAAACTAATGAAAAAAAATCAAAGCAAAAATCCGTCACATGCACAAGACCACTTCTCTATGCTAATGTAAATATTTAAATTGGATCGATTGGTATCGGCCACGTCACTTGGCACACCAGGTGTTACTATAGAATTGCAATCCTTCTCCAATTACACGTCCCGTTTAGGATAAGTATCTCGACTAGAACTTCATCCCATTGAACATTCTCTACTGCCATCTATGGAACAATAACACGTCGCTACCTGCTGTGCCCATAGAAAATTTATGAGTTTTGTACAAAAGAGTACGAAATCGCTCGATCAAAAGGACAATGCTGAGCTTCTATTCATCCGTGCTACCGAGCTTTTATCCTTTCTAACATAATTACCATACTTCTTACGTAATACGTCAATCCTTTTTTTTTTCTTTCTAATAATTTTCCTGTGCGGTTTGACTTATTTTTTTTTTTCCATCTAACATAGAGATTAACATTTACTTTGTTTGCTCTCTTAAAAAAAATTGATTTTTTATTATCTTTATTTGTTTTGGTAAATTCTTTAGTTTTATAATCTGTTTTGATGAAGTTTTTAACTTTTTTCAAGTTAAAATCGGTCGGTTTCTTGAGTTAATTTAACTATATCATGATAAATTTTCTTGTACATAGCAAAAAAAAAAAAAAAAAAATAGAAGTAAAAATAGTAAACTTTAGTTAGTTTCGTTAATTTGAAATTTTAAACGTCGAAAAAATCGCATTTTATACGAATGAAATGACTCAAAATTTGATACTTTTTAATGATGAAAAGTTTATTTCGCAAGAAAATATTTTAAAATTCAAAAGGAGAATAAAATTATATAAAAAAATTCGATGTTAACCATATTGTAAAAGTGTGCGGGCGGCCATAAAGTACAGCGTTAGACACACACGACCCAAATCAGGTGTCACGCGTGACGTAAATCGAGGCGTCACTCAAAACAAACACGAGTGGGATACGGAAGGGTGTAATTTTCAGTAAGTGCAGCATTTACACCAACTTTAATCTGTTAGAGAACCCCGAGTAAAGAAGCAGATCTTCAATGAATAATTGAGAAAGAACCACCACCATTTATTAATTCCTTGAGATGTGCTTTAAGTGATTAAACAGAAATTCGATAGGGGAGAGAAGTCTCCAAATTTGCTGATGGTTGTCAGTCTAGTGAACAAGATCTTCTCTACTGTTCAACAAGACAATAAATAGAAGTTCAGATAATATAACAACATCCTTCACACGCCCTAGACAACTTTCGGGTGGAGGAACAGCTTGGGTAGAGGAACAGGGGATCTCTTCACCCTGGGAGTCAGGGGGTCAGTCATGCGTCTGTCACAAATTGTTGGCACAGACATTGGGTAAGAGTAGTGGAGGCGGTGAAGCAAATCAGATTTTCTCCTTGCCAGTTCTGAAAACAACTCAAAGGAGGGGAGAGTATTCAACGACTAAACTCCAATTATCGTGACTCTTTTATATATATCCTATTTTTTAATTTTCTTTTAAAGATTTATGAAGGCTTTTTTTTCCTTTTTTTATTAAATTTAAACTGGTGTCATGATCTCGAGTTGATAAAAATCGCAGAAATTTATTAATTGGAAGGCCTGTTTTGGGTTTAGATTTGTTTGCGATTCGTTAGCATAATCGCATGATCTCTCGCAAGTTAACTTGGAGAACATCTGTTTAGATTTAATAATACGATCTGAAATGACTAATCCATTTATTTAATTTAAATAATTTAAACTTCGAATTATGATCAGATGATTTTAATTTAATTTTAGAAGAATTTCCGATCGGTATGCGAAACGGTTTTAAGTTGTCGTATCGATTCTTCTTTTTTTAGTTTCTACTACTACTGGTGGTCCTCATAAAAAAAACAAAAAATTTATATTTAAGTATCGCTTTTACTATTTAATGATTCGAACTAACTCCAGCTCATTTTCAATAAAAATAAATCGTAAGAAAAGCAAGCAATCTGCGACACTTAAAAAATTCGCAAAAGTTCCAAACGTTATCATCAGAAAACATCATAATTAGACATCAAAAAATGAAGAAGATCAAAACAATTCCGTCTTTACCATGATGAAACAACTTGACTTTATCCCCCGTAAGGAAAAAAAGAAAGAAAAAAAAAATATGAGAAAATGAAGAAGCGTCACGCAATCCTCGTTAGAATATGTCAACCTAATGAGAACAGCCTTCGCAGAAAACCTAAAGACAATCAACCTAAAGTCAATGCACTCGAACCTCAATCTAGCTACACGCATACTTTTCTTAAACCTTTTCTTTTCTTGTTTAAAATTAAAATTATGTAAGTCGTTTACTTTTCTCAACTTTTATACGTAATCTTTTTTTTTCTTCTTCTTCTTCTTTTTCTTTTCTAACGTCGTGAATGATATTCGTCGCAATATAAAGACATGATTCACGGGCCAAGTTACACGACATCAGATTTATTCAGCTGATTAAAAATTCATGTAACTAACATGCAATTTATTTTCTTAAATGGAACATGCAAAGACTGATAAGTCGTCCCTAGAACGCATCATTCTGTATTTTTCTAAAATAAAATCTGATAGAGCATCATTTAGCTAGGCAGAGTAGGGGAAAAAATGGAAGAAGAAGAAGATATCATCGTTGTTATTAATGCGGTAGTTAGTGAGGGATGATAAAGGTGATGAGGGACGATATTTGAGAGCATATCCATGCTTGTATGATGTGATAATATAAGCTTTACCTTTTTTTTTTTTCGTTTTGATATCTCAGTTTATTTATTTATTGATAAATTTTACAAAAAGTTTATGTGAAAACATAAATTTTCATAGGATTTTATATAAATCGTATTATTCGTAGAAAAAAAAATTTAATTTTAATTTTTAAAAATTGCATAATTTTTTTTTTTATCTTTTTACTTTTAAAGTAAAAAAATAATAATAAATTTAATTAGTTTAAAATCGAGATTTAGATTTAAAAATTAAAATAAATAAATACTGATAACTTATTTTTTAAATATTTTTTTGTATAACTTATAAAAATTATAAAGTTTTATGAAATAAAAAAAAAATATTACTAGAATCATTTTTTATTATTAGAAATACAATATTTATTTATTAAAATAAAATTGGGCCACGAATAATAAAATTCGAATAATTTATCGATTTATTGAAAAATGTTTTCGATTTGCTAAAAGCCCTAAATTGGGAGAAGGCCTCTCGTGCTAAATAAACATAGTTTCAACTTTGCTTGTTTATCGATCGCAAAACAAAACACGAAAACAAATTCCTAGAGAAGTAATTAGATATTCATGAAGTAGATTAAAATACATAAATTTAACATCAATGTAAATGTTGATGCATCATTTTATGCCTTGTTTTCCCTTCTCTCTTTCTTTTAAACATCTCTAAAAGTACATAACTTTTAACAACTTTAATCTCTCTGTCTCGCTCTTTGTCTCGCCTATCGCTGTTGGTGTCGTGATTTAGAAACATGATTTACTCATAATGTTGCATTGTATTAGATTTATTTTAGCGATTATGTCATGTTGCGACAAATGCGCAATTTATTTTCTGAGAAACAACTTTATTAAATACAATTTGTTTATTTTTTTTTAAATTTTTATCGAATTTTCGAATCGAGATAATCGACTCTGCAACTATGTAGTAATTTTAACTATGAAAATATTGCTTGTTTAAATTAGTATTTTTTTAAAAAGTTTTCGTTTCCTTTGGAGTGGTAATGGTAATAATGACAGAATAAATAAGAAAGAAAATTATCTTACGATCCAAACTTGATAGTGTATATATCTAGGATAATGTGATAGGAATAATAAAATCCGTCTCTTGGCCTGCAGCTGATTTCTTTAAATCTTCCATCCATCAAAAGCTTCACTTCTACCAATATCATCCCTTGGAGAGTTGTTATAAATTTGAATAGTTGTTGCCTTTTTTTTAGTGGGATTCATCCGTGGCCTGAGGCCGTATTGGCGATTAGGAGGACATCTTTTTTTATTGCAGCATTAATCAATCTCTACTTGTCATCTTCCCCTTCTTCCTTGGGATAAGTAAAGATTCTGGAAAGATTTTCTTCTTCTATTTTGTTAAGATCTACTTAAAGAGATTTTATTAATGTTTTTTAATGTATTTCGAAGGCATTTTAACTTAGAATTTTCTCACGCTAGGAAGAGAAATTTTCTTCCAGACCGAAAATGCTTTTAAATGTAAATATTCGAGTTGGCTTAAAATTTCTCCCGCTTTTATTGTCTAATAATTTATTTTGGATAAGAAAACACGCGTTTAATCCTTTGAATAATAGATAATTTATTTATTTATTCTACATTTTATTATTATTATTATCATTATATCTTATAGAAAATCGTTTTAAATAATTCTAAACATCATTTGAAAACAATTAAAATATCCAGTTTTGGAAACAACTGTATATAATCGCCTACTTTCCGAATATGCCCGCCATACTGAAATGAATAAAGATGTAGAATTAAAATGTTTTCAGCAATTTGTAAGAAGATCTGACGTTGATTATTTGAACTCCGAGTTTACGTCCGATCTGTTCTGTTAAGAGAAAAAATCGAAAATTTGAACAATCCATCATTTTTAAACGGATGAAATTACAGAATTAAACTATGCAACATCGACATCATCTTTATAAAGGCAGAACATGTTCAGAGAAATTCATAAAAATCGAATAATTAACTCAAAAAAAAATCATTAATGGAAAACCTACAACGTGAGAATCTTATAAGACTCACTTTCCTTCGTAGAAAAGCCTAAACTACGAAATTATTTCTTTCTAAATTGCTTGAAAACTTAAACTAAAACTGAAAAAAAGTAACAGATTCTAATCTAATGTATCTAGGATAATCGCTAGATAATCGATTTTTGATAATTTTATTTGTGCTTAATAATAAATTCGAATCCAAATTTAAGATCGACCACATATGACTCAAACATGAAGCTCTAATCGAAGTAAGTTATCAACTCACTCCTCTTCAGCTTATTGCTGGTTACTTATGGAAATCGCAATTATTATCGAGAAAATGTAAATTAGAAAAACACACTAAATTCGGATAAAAATTATCAGATCCCACGCTTCAATTTATTCCACCATTCGTAAACACTAAGGAATTGGATTGGAGCCAACTGATAGTTTCAATTTGCTTAGAGGATGGTGTTGACGTCTTCAAATTAGAAAGATGTAAACCTGACTGATAAAAGAGAGCGTTTGTCAGACTAAAATAACCCTGTTTATAACCAAAATCTCTTTATCTCTTATAACAAACACAACGAGACTTTTGTCTATTATTTTTAGCCCTCAACACCCTTTACGTTCGAAGAATTAATGATTTCACTTAACGTGGGAGGATACTTTACAACACTTACTCTTGCATTCATTTTACTAAAAAGAAATAATTAAAAATAGTTTAAAAGAAAAAAAAGCTGAAAAGCAAGAATTTAACGTGGATCTAGTTACGGTACATAAATTCTAATCTGTATTATTGTTTTATGTTATGCGGATGTACAGATAAAATAACGTTAAATAATGATTACGGTACTGCATTAAAAAAAATAAAAATAAATTTTTAAATTATTAATCGTGTATATCCGTAGATAATGACATTGTTCTAGATCCATTATAGCGAAGTACAGGTGGTTTAGTACTTAATATACTTAACAGAAATACAATTTCCTTTTACGTCACTTCCTGTTTTTAATCGAACAGGTAGATTAAAATTATTTCTACTTATATATATATATATTTTTACGCCTATAGACACTTTTCACGAAATTTAGATAGCGAAAGATTAAAATTCCTGCAAAAATCTGAGACAGAAAAACGTATTGGAGAATTGTATAAATGCTATTACTGGTTTATTGTCCTTGCACTAAAACAATATCGTTTTTTTTTCCGCTTGAAGAAAACTTTGACTTGCTTTGTTGGTTTTCTTCTTTTTCTTCTTCTATGGTTTAACTTAACGCTTGGTTTGAGAGATTAATATTGTAAAAGTTAATTGGAGAATAAAATAAATTGGAAAACGAGATGTTTAAATAGTAACGAGCGAAGATTAGAACGATGCAGTAGAACGTTTTATATTAAAAAAATTAAAATTATTAATTTATAGAAAGATATACTTTATAGCAATGTAACTGAAGAAGTTCTCTAATGAATTTTATTCTCTATATTTTTAGTCTATAAATGAGAAAACAGTTTCGATTGAAGGGAATCGCACAAATAAATGATCAGTTGAAAATTTCTTTGAATGGAAAAAAAAAACATTTTCAGATTTTATATTTGGAAAATTTTCGCGTTTATTTATCGTTTTTCTTCCTCTTATTCGCTTTAATTGTCTCACCTTTACCTCCAAAGATCAATAAACGAAAAATGTTAAACTAAAAACAAATAAACAAAAATTATTATTCAAATTTTTTTTTCATCCACAAAAATCCAGATGTCGGTAAAGCAGAGATTCGCAAAAAAAAAAGTTCTCGCTAATGAGAAAATAAATTCCGCGTTTTCTCTCTCGTTCTCTCTCTCTCTCCTTCTACTCGAAATTTTACTTAAAAAGCGATGAAAAGAACCACGACCTTCCACTTCCCAAATTTAAATATATATAGTCGTAACCCGTCTGGTAACCGGAACGAGCCCTGACACACCAGTCCCTTAGGGTTTTTAGAAAACAGGGTCTGTGACCTGTGAGGGAAACAATTAAAGTGCCCTGTGACTCAGTGCTAGATAAACACGACGGGCAAAGACTGGTTTCGGTTCTGAATGCGATACTCCCACTCATTTCCATATAGACTGCCATGGCCGGGGGCTCCGCTTCTGTGCCTACTACTGGGAAAATCTTATTAGGGGAGGACCCACTACCAAAATAATAACTGCATGTGTTTTCTTAATCTGTAGGGTGGATGGGGTCTGTAACCGTTCTTAAGCTAGGAGAGGGGTTCCTTTCGGGGTTTACATAAGGCTAAAGTCGATCGAATAAGGGCCATCGGTTTTCTATATTTTTTTCGCGTATGTAAATGAATGCAATATTCTGCGAAAGAGTGCCTCGGAAAATTGCGAGAGAGAGAGAGACTTTACACTAGCTCAAGGACGAATTTGCTAATCAGTGGTGCGTATTAGCGTGCCCTTTTAATCCTTTCTCTAACCCGACTTTATACCGGATAAAGTTACATAGGAAACGCTAAACTCATTTTGACCTCTCGGCTAAAAAACAGTTTTAAACATTGTCACCGGCGCTTTGCCTGGCTCTTTGCCATTGCTCCCAGTATTCATCTGCCATCATAGTAGCATCGTGGTTAGATAGCAGATAAATCATAATTCCTTCCCATCGATTATCTAACTCCCTTTTCTTTCTATTGTTCTATCCTCTCTTGTCTCTACGATAATCCTTTACTCTTTACCAGAAAATAAAAAAAAAGAAAACTATTTTCGGTCGTTAAAATAGGAAAAAAAAAAAAAATTAACGAAGTGTTAACAATTTTTCGGAAGCGTTAGGGTAAATCGTATATATATTACACTTATATTTAATTACTTACCTTCCGGTGTTTTCGAAGTTTGCGCACTTTTAAGTAAATCCTGTCCACTGACGCTAAATATTAATAAGACTATCATAAAGTTGGCACGAAGCGACATCTTTTTTCTTGTGTCACCTTTCCATTTGTCTAACCAAACACACCTGAACGTGCAATAAAGGCTAAGTTGTCGGTTCCCGTCGTGGCTCCTCCACTCATCGCTTCGGCAACTGGCGACTAGTCGGGACGAGTTGTCTAGCAACCATCGGAACGTTCCATTGCAAACCGGTGGGGTTGAATAGTGGAAAAGCTATGAGCGAACCTTCTCTCTCTCTCTCTACTCGTGTATGGGAAAATGTGTGACGCTTTTGTCACCTCCGCTCATTGTCAGGGGAAAATGGACCAAAATAGCTTCGGGACTTGGATAATAGTTCTATTCTCTCTCTTACTCTCTCTCTCTCCTGCTCCGACTCAACTGTCATAATGTTGATTGAAATGATGTCCTGCTTCGGACCCGATGATTGAAAGGGGTACCTATGGGATGGAGCCATTTTCAAACTGTTTTTAAAAATATTTTATTTTTCGATTATCGCTAGACTGCATCCAAAAATTCTGTAAAAGTTTCTCCACACTTTTTACTTCCGCTCGAGCATTTGATGTTTTTTTTTTTTTATTTTTCCTCTTACCTTGTATGTGAAAAGGTCAAAACCCCTAGAATCTAATCACGTGATATCTTAAGAAGGTTAATTCGCTCTCATGTGACTAAGCCGGAGCCTCTATTCTCTGAACCGTGTTTGAATCACATCGCAAACATAGAAAACCCAGTTAATTTGATCCCATAACAGAAGAAAAATATCTTTGATTGATCAATATGACTATAAAGAAAATGGCCGCAATAAATTATGTATACTGATTATACAAATATATGCATTCTAACCTCCCTCTCATAGTTTTATGTGAATCTATTTACCATCTTCTTATAACTATAAACGGTTTATATGGATACAAAAATAAAATCGCCAAGATGACATGTTGTTCTCATATTTACATGCATTCTGATTCCTTTCCAAATGGAGAAAACACTCCGCCCAATTTAAAAACTGTTGAGTTGAATGTTCGTCCTTCATACGGATGATAATGGTCGCGTTAATAACTACTCATTTCTTTTTATCATAAGAGCTCCTTTATCATCATTGAGTTATGTAGTTGTCCTGTTATTTTTGACTGGGCGACAAGCCCGTTAACGAACTGTGACAAAACGCGATTGACATTGGAACAAATTTAAATTCTTTTCACCATTACCATAATTATAGCTTCTATCAAACAACGCAAATCATTTCTTTGCTTGGTTGACACGACTATCCAGTATTACGTGATTGAGAAAACTCTTCGTTTCTTCGAGAGACATATAAAATGATGCGTGCCAATCAAAGGAGGAAATGTTAAGGTGAAACAAAAGGTGCGCTTAAGGGCAATTCTCTTGTTCTTCGATCACAATACTGTACTTAAATCACACCCGGATAAATCACATGCCATCGTAGAAAAGTGTTTCCGTTGTTGAAACGAGCGACAAAAAAAAATGCGTTTTTTAAAGTCAAAATTTTCGAATAATAAATGGTGAATATATACAATTAATATAAAAAAACATTTATATATTCTATAACAACATCAAATTCTGTATAAAATGCAGAAAAAAGTTCCAAAAATCTAAATAACGATTTTATACGTCCAAACAAAAAAAAAAACTGAACTGCTCTTGAACAGCCTCAGGATATGCTAAACAAACTGCAAACAAAAGTCTTACAGTTTTCGAGAAACACGATGCACAGATGTGAGAAGTGATAAAAAAAAAACTTTATTTTCTTTAAAGTTTTAAACGTAGATAAACAAAAATAGCTTTTCATGTAAACTTGATCACCTTTAACTGTTAACATTTTTTATTTTTAATATATTCTTATTATAAATATCTCTAATACAATAGTTGTACTCACTTTCCTTCATAAAATAGTCTAAAGTTAGTAGAAAACAAAGACATAAGAAGAAACTTAACCAGAAAGCAATTAGATAATTGTTTTCTGGTTAAGTTGGACAAGATTTATGCCACACATGATTAACAGCATTTAAATGAATAGTTTTTGAATAATATAATCAGTTATAATTTCACATTCATTTGGTAGATATGAATTTATAGTAATATGAAAATTTTTATGGGATGACGTGAGGCAGTTTTACAGCGATATGCATATAATAGTTAGAATTTGTTACGCTGATTTTTATTCTATTGATGTCTGCCAATCATGTGACGTGCATAATAATCTTTCTTTGTGGCTTTAACAAGCATTTCGTAACTCAATGCAGGTCTCTGGAATACGAATCAATCAATGTACTGCAAGACAACATTGCTTTAGTGAAAAATTTGTTTTTTCATCTTTTAAAGTCAAGCGAAATCTGTTGTGCGATCTAAACTTTGCGCAAATTTTAATGTTAGATAATCGAATGGTTTAAATGAATTGTTAAAAAAAACTTGGGTTTTTTTTTTTTTTTAAATTTTTGTCTCATCATCCAACTCCAACAAAACTTTTATCCCCTTAGGATATATAGAAAAGTGCAAAAGCAAAGCAGTTACAAACTCGCGCCGGTAAGAGGATGCGTGACTGGCAAGAGTTTAACAATTTAATGAATCATAAGGCGGCTTCTCCGTTTCCATTTAATCATTTGTGTCATCAATTAAACCCGGAGGACTTGTTGCTCCATCGATTGCACAGTTTAGCAAAAAAGAAAAAAAAAAGAAAAAGTGAAAGTGGTGGACATGCGACAAGACGACGTAATTAGAAAACCGCAGGAAGACAAGAAGCGGGGAAGGTGTTTTAAAAAAAGAAAGGGATAAGTGATTGGACAAGTCATTTGTTACTGTAGACACCAACTTTTTGTACTTGGTTTCTGTAATTTGCTATGATGTATAGCACTTTCCATTACTTCTCTTACCATTACTAATGCCATACATTACCATGAATTTCTTTCCCGTTTCTTCGCTCCATCTCTCTAGTCAGTTTGAATCACTTTTCTGATCGCCGACTGTAAAGAATTGATTTCATCCTGTAGTAAGTTTCGTGACCTTTTATTACAGTTTTGTTTTGTATACCTTAATAATCTGTAGATATTCTATAGATTCAACACACATGATCCATTAAAGTATCAAGAGACGGTGACTGATGCAGCAAAGAAATATTAGAATGATCATCGATGTTGACGTACAGAGAACTTTTACTGTTCTATACGATTTGAACGGAACCAAAAAGTTATTTTGATTTTTTTAAGAATACGAATTAAAAAAAATGGCCGAAAGGAATTAATTAAAGAAAGTTGTCCTTTTTTTTTCCTTCATCAGACTCTTCCCAATCATTTTTTAAAAATAAATTAGACGGAGATTGAGATAAAAATGCATTTTATGCTGAAGAAAATTGATGGCTAATAATCACGTGATCACGAAATGGGCGGATAAAGCATTTAAAAATCTAATAATAAGCTTTAATAATCATAATAATCTTTCGACTTTGGCCAATACCGTGTCATAACGGCGTTTATATAATTAGAATAGACACACAGACGGGCGGAATCGATCCAGTTTCTCTTCTCGGAATTATTCTTTTCAGAATCGAATTATGAAGAAAGACAAAACAAAAAGTCATTAAGCAGGAATCACGTGGTCAAGAGGCGAAGTCCGCATTCGTGCGTTAAGTATTATTTTAACGCACTTTTATTACATGTGATCCACTGGGTGCTCTCACCTTGGTAATAATTATTATTTTTGTTTCAGACCACCAAGAACGTACGGATCACGCTATACCTTCATGGATTTTTTTATATTTTTTTCTGTTATTATTAAAGAAATCGTTCTCACGTGTACACGACGATGACGAAGAATGCGTAACCGTTCTTTTTTTTTTTTATCCTTTTTTTTAAAACGTTCACGTTCAGTCACGTCAGGTAAAGATGACGCGTAAATGAATGAAAGTGTGTCGTGTGACGGCTGCATTCAATTTTTGGATAGACAAACAACATCGATATTGCGGCCGAGAGATACTGATACCGTGTGATTGAAGACTAGAAAGCAATTTCTTTCATCACGGATCAGACCGGGATGACGTGATGATCACGTGACACGCGGGTCAGCTGAAAAATTTCCCTAATTGTTCGAGAGGTAGCACATTCTCGCATAAATTATTTCGCGGTATAAAAAAAAAATTAAAAGGAAAAAAAAAAAGGAGGCGGAATATTCGGCGATCGTAATGTCGAGAAGTTAAAAGAGAATTTATTAATTAAGAGGGAAGAAATTTCGTGACGTCACTTTCTCGTGGCACGCTTAAGATTCGTTGGGATCGTTCATTAGACTCAATTTTGGAGTGAAATTTAATTGAGTGGTTTTACGCTAGGAATTTCGGGTAAAAGAAGAAAGAATTGATCGAAGGAGAGGAGTGGATGTCGGATGCACACTCACGTGGAGACACTCGGCGGGGAATCTCGCAATTAATGAGACTCGCCAACTTGGTTGAAACGTACTACGTCATCGGGAACAATCCCTATTCCTTTAAAGACTTGTTTCTGCTATATGGAACGTTCCTTTGAAACTTTTGGGGGTAAGAATGGTTGGAAGTGAATACAGCGTACATCTCTCTTTCGTCATACTTCTTCCTCCATCAATAGGATAACATGATGAAGAGAAGATGATATATGGATAGCTTGTTAGAAAAATTCCGTGATGAACGAAACAGAGTAATTTACTTCATCTTCTTTCTCATCTTTTGCTCTTCATTAATCCAATTCTCTTCTCTGGTTACAATTCATAGAATTCTATCAATCGAGGAAGAAACGGAAATAATGTAATGCATATATATAAAAAGAATGAAATAATAAAGAAAAGAAAGAACACACGTACAAATTCGAATAGTTTAAAAAATAAAATTGTGGGACGGCTGGAGGAACTTATACAGGATTATGGACTTAAGACGCGGTCTAGAGCCTTCGTGGATAAGAATGAGAAATGAGACCTAGTGATACCAGCGACACAGTTACCTCGGTTTAATAACCACTAATTTTCTTTTAATTGAGAGAGATTTTACGTTTTAGCGCTTGTAGAAAAAACATGGGAGGATAAATATCTTCTTATAATAAAGCACAATAAAATGAAGCCCAACCACTTTTCGAGGACTGACGAACATTGATGGATATTCCATCAATGTTCGATATTGAAATGTTTGTCAATTGAAAAACAATATTAGTTTTTCAATTCGAAAACAATTCCTTCACGTTGAAAATTTCTGTACGCTTCCAATGTACGTTTCTTTGTTTTGAATGATTGTTTCTTTATTTATCTTCTTTTTTTTTGTTCTCAAAAGTGACTACAAGTGAAAAACACGAACCGTTCTTTTTCTTTTGTTAGGTGTTACATCCGCAGATCCACCCTTTCGTTACTTGCGCTCCCAATGTCCAGCCAACGACTCCTTAATTTTTCCTAGTTCTCTCTCTTCGTTCCGGATTACCTCTGCCCTTTTAACATCACTTTTCCAGGAAAAGAGAAAGATCTCCTTTCTTCGTTTATTTTACCTGGGAAGCGATCACGTTTCCCGATTGTACAGGATGGTGGACGTAGTTCAATATATTATTTAATATACCTATATGTTTATATTTCGATTAATTCTCTTATCGCGAGAGAAATATCTCAAGAATAAATATATAAATTTTTCTCTCTTTTTTTAACTATGATAGTTTCCTCGGTCCCTCGGATTTTATCCAGTCTTACAAAGATAAAAGTCATTTGATCTTAACGAAATTTTTAATTGAAAACTATCAATGATAAAAATACGTATGACAAAGTTTGAGCTGGATTTCATATTCTGAATGTCTACTATGCTTCCACGACTTCCTAATCTTTTTCAAATCAGTCGCTGAAGACATTTGAAGATTAATGTAAAAAATAAAGGGGTCAGAAGGTTTGGATGGTGAAATATGTAAGATAAAAATAATTAAAATAATGAGGAAAAGAGAGGGGATGGCTAAAAATTGAAGTAAAGAAAAAGTTACACAAGAAAAGTAATGCAGAAATTTGACTGATGAAGAGAAGATAAGATGGAAAATGACCCTAGAAAATCGAGTGAAGAAAACGAGAAAACAAACTGAGGGAGATTGTAACTAGATTGAAAAAGAAGATAAATATCAACGGATGATATATATATATATAATGGAGAAGAATGAATGAAAAACAAACTAAAGGAGGAGTGAGTCAGATTAAACAAATTGTAATAGAAGAAACCTATAAACCACATGAAGTTTGTCTAATTATAGATTTCATTTTATACAGAAAGCCTCTTTGTGTAACACTTTCTTAGCTTTTATTGCATTTTCCTGTTATCATTCAGCTTTAATTTGTATCTAACACAATTCAGTCTCACTCGATTGATTGTTATAGCTCTCCCGATTTCTACTGGAATAAAAGTGATGCAGTTCTCTATTGTTCATTCTCTAATGAGGAAATGTGTCTCAAGAGGCTTTACTCCCCTCTGGCTATCGATAGCCATACAAGAAATGCTAAAAGGTTTGTTTAAAAGCAAAATAGATTTTTTTTTCTTTACCGTGAAGTTAAAATTCCTGGAAGCAATTAAATAAATGACCAAAATCATTAAAAATCCTAACGCTTAACTAGATTTCAGTTCATTGGTTTTCAATTTTTTTCTTTTAACGAGAGCCAATGAGTCATCTAAGTTGAGAATATTACGCAATTTAAAAACAAAATATTTATTCTCTAATTGGATAATTCAAATATTTAAAATCGACTAATCAGCGAGCGCTATATTTTTCTGATAACTTTTTTATTTATTAGTTAAGAATCTGTATCCATTTTTTTTAAAATTTATTAATAAAGAATTTACGTATTTAAATAATTCTTATTAAATATTCTTAGTACTGCATTTAAACGCGATTTGATTTAAAAATTAAAATGATAATTTACTGATTTCTACATATTTAAAATTCAATTTTTAATCCTAATTGGTCAATTTAAAAGGAACACGTCATTATCTAAATCCGTCTTAAATGGTTCAATTCAATTTAAAATGACCAATTAGAGCGAACTTGAATTACCCATCAGTGCAGAATAATAAACATTATCTTTCAATCGATTGGTTAAAAATAATAATAATAATAAACTTTTTGAACTTTTAATTTTTTTTTTTTTTAATTTTAAAATAAAACTATCTTAAAAAAATCTCTTTCGTAATATAATTCAAGTTAAGTAATGTAAATTTTATCGAATGAATAGTTTCTAGCATTTTCTTTATTAAGCTATTCCTAAAAATGGCGATTATTATTCAGAGGAGACAGTTTTAAAACTCGTATGAACACTTCAAGTACCCGTGAGGATGGATGGTCTTAGTCAGTGATTGAACTAAAATAATCACAGATGTCGTGCGAATGGAAATTATGTGTCAGCAAGTTTGCCATTGATGGGTTAAGATGAAAAGTGAAAAAAAAAAAATAAAAAGAATGAAGAAGCCATCATTTAAAAAGAAGCTAAAGAGAAAAAAAAATTCTTCATAATAAGAATATTACTAATATCGAGATTGGAAAAACTATTTTTATAATTATTCTATTCAATATTAACACATTTTCCATTATTAAAATATTCATTGTCTATTCTTAGTGCAGTATACAAAAAAGAAGGCCGAGAAAGTGGAATTTCTTGTTATAAGTATGCAGTAAATTCTGTATAATGGAAGAAAAAATTTTCAAATCTCGAAACCTATTGTTTCTGTTATGGTTTATGGTTGTTTCGACAGAAATAAAATAGAAAGATTCTAATTTGTTTAGAGAACCAGTTTGACAACAAACTGATAACCTATCTACTGTTTGATTGCTATTATTTTCCAGATAATTCTAGAATTTTTCTACAAGGTTTTTTGCATGTTGACCAGCTTATATATATATATTTATATAATTTATATCTCAAAAAAATTATTATATTTTACTATTGATGTTTGAAATTTACTAAGTTATGAAAAAATGTGATATAAATATTATATGATAGAAAATTTGATTTTAAAAATCTTTAGAACTTTCAACATAATCTTTTCGTTTAATGAATATTAAACTAACATTGATTTAACATCGTTTTTTTTAAATTATACTTTAAAAGTACAAAGATAAGCAGCATTTTTATAATATCGGAAACTTATCTAAAATACTATTCAGTATACAGTATACAGATGAACATGCCTAAATTTTAAGGCATATTTTTTTCTTTTTTACATACATTTTGTATATACAAAAATATATAAAGATTATCGTGATATTTATAGCATTCTTATGCATTTTCTTTTGCATACAAGCTACATTCGGTATACCCTATTTAAACTGTTAAAAGAAAAAATCGTAAAAAATGGAATTGTTATAAATTTTTCAACGGTATCATATCTTTCTCTTTTGTAAAACTTTTAAACTTTCTAGATCAATTTTATTGGAATTTTTATCGCAAAAAATTACTTCGACTCTTCCTTCGGGTGAGTTGTAAGATTTTAATAGAAATATTATCGCAAAGTTCTCTTTAAATAAATTACTATCGATATAAATATTCAAATGGCTCTTATCGGTTTACAAAAAAAAAGAAAGAAAGAAAATATATACAATATATAAACTGTCCATTATTCTAAAAATAATAATAATAAAATTATTATTTGAAAATACAATATTCTGAATGAATCGGTTACATTATAGCAAATTGTTTAATAATTATTAATTCAGTTTATTGCTTAAACAAACTTATTTAGTAGACAGGTGGCAGAATTTAACCGCGTAAGGCGAAATTCGATGTCCAAACATCAGCTTACATATCCGTTGCCAATGGCAACTTGGATCACCTGACATCGACTGGAGTAGATCTACATTAAGGGAGGGGACTGAGGACCCGTGCAACAGGAGAACCATTCATTCAGCGAGCAATCAATACTTAAGTGTAGCAAATATTTCTAGTCTTAATGAGTCGCTTTAAGTTTTCATAACCATGCAAATTTCTTGCAAAACCCGTGTAAATTTCGCAATTTTTCCCACGTTCTCCTGCGTTAATTAAAAATACTGTATTACCAACTGTGCAATAATTACATAAGTCAGCGAACCTAGTTTTAATTCGAATCTAGCTTTTTTTTTTTTTTGGTGTATGTGTGTGTAGATAATATTTATTTTGTTTGGATTCATTTTAATAATGGTACAGTATATTTATTATTAACAGTAGCTCGTGTATAAGTCCTTATTTTATACAGGTGTACAAAAGTTATTGATTGAACTTAATGTTTCTCTCTCAGTTGGAGAATTTTCTACGCTTTCATCTCTCCTGTAACATTAACTGTGATTTGCAAACTGAGGGAAAGGGATCAGAAGGAACATTTGGGATAAATTATAGCCTTTGGTTATGTGCTAATTAAGACGGATGCTGTTAAATCTCCGGTTTTCTCATCAACCAAAACACACTTGAACATGTTATGCTTCCGAACAAAAAAAAAAAAAAAAAAGGTGGGGGAAAAATTTTTTCTAAAAATTATTAATATATACGTAAGCCATGTTTACAAAAGTAATCGAGATGATATTTCTGTTTGACATGTAAGCATGGTAAAATTTTTAGAAAAAGGCCAACCAGGAAAATGATATATTTAGATACACAGGAAAGTGTCTAGTGCAGTATTTTAACCTAATATGATCACATTTAATGCTAGGATAATTCCAGACAGTGTAGACATGCACACTCTGACTGCACTGTCTGTGAATTTACCGTTTTCATCTTTTCTTGTTTTTCTACTAAAACGGATCCACACTAAATTATAAAATAATAAACCTTTCTTTGTCTCCTTTTTCATAAGTAAAAGAGCTCCTATGCCATTTCCACTATAGATGCTTTCAACGAGGATGAAATAACATATTAAAGAGGATAAATTACTTTTATATCAATCATTAGCAATGAAAAATTTCGAAATTATTTGTAATCATAAAATATTATGAGAATCTAAAACATTTTTCCAAAATGAAAGTCTTAGATATATATATCTATATATTTTTTCTTTGTTGTTTTTGTTTTCTTGCCGATTTTTCTTTTGAGTTTAGGAGTGCATTAAGTTTACTGATGGAAGGAGGAAAAGACAGGTTTACTGATATTTCCTCCCGACAGTAGTAAAACTGACTTTCCTCCTCTCATAATTTAAGTATTTTACTTTAAAAATTCCTGTCTCGTATCCAGTAACGTTAGTAGTGTTTCGCATTTTCAACCAATTACGTAAGATAGAATGCAAATTTTAAAGCACAAAATGTCGACTTTGCTTCTTTCATTCTGATAACTTGAGGTTCAAAGTTTAAAATGAGATACAGTATGTTTTTTTATATGTTTTTTTTTATTTTGTTTATATTTTCATAATATGACTCATTTCTTTGAACATCGCTTAGCTATAAATTTAAAAATTTGAATTTACGTACGTCTTTCGTATTGAGAAGTTATGTATGCTTGCGTTTTGTAAAAAGTTTTTTAAGTTATTTTATTAATTATTTTACTTTATAAATATTTTAAATTCAATTAAAGTTAATAAAACACAAATATTTTCTGAAAAGCATTGGTTTCTTCTCATTTTGTTAATAAGAATTACTAGTACCATCTAGTGGTAACATTTCGAAACTTTTCCAGAAAAAAAAATTCTTCGTTTGAAACGAAAAAAAAAAAAACAATTTTAAAATTTATACTTCTAAATTAAATAATTAATTTTAAAAATATTAATTGTTACACATTATAAAAATGCATAATTTAATTAAAATAAAATTTAGAAAAGTTGACATAAAACAAAATATCTTTTAATTATTTTCTTTAAATTAATACTAATGTTCTTTATTTCACTTAAGATCGCCATTTAAATTCAAATTAAATAATATCGAATTTTGAAACAGTTACCAAATTTTAGCAAAAGATGGCGCTTTAATGATTATTTAAATAATTAATCAACTGTTGCCAGATTGTTTGTTTATACGTATAAATCATTTTTATTTATTTCAATTAACGAAGCAAAAATATTATTCGTATGAAAATATTCGCCATCTTTGTCATTCTAATCTGTTGATATTCAGCATGACAAGATTGGGCTCTGTGCCAGTTCTGTCTGCACAAGATAAGTGGTTTTGTCAGCAAAGGAAGAACCGAGGTCACATAAAAGGTTATTCACCAACGCACACGCGCTCTATTGTGTCGCTTTTAATCAAAATACAAATAGAAAGAATTTTAAAGAACTTTCTAACACAATCTTTTTTTTTTTTTTTTTTTCACTTGTCATAAATTAACATTAAGGATACGTTAAAGAAAGGTCTTGGGGACTAGCGTATTACAAGGAAACATCAAAAAATGTATAATAAATTTGCAAATAAATAAAACATAAATTCTTAGAATTGGTAATGCTGTTTACTGTTATGTGTATCTTACACGGAACGGAATGAGTTTGATTCTATTATTCTTAAGGGAAGCTTTAGTAATGTTTAAAGCACACATAGCTCGACCATTTTCGTCAAATGACTCATACTTTCGAAAGGTGCTTATTGTCTTGACTCATATGCCATTATAGAAATATAATTATTAAATGGAATCATCTTTGAATAAACGCGTTTAAAATATATATTAAATTCGGAAATAATTAATTTAAATATTGTTTTGAGACATTTTAAATACTAAAATTCTACGAAAATAAAATGGATATAAATTAAAGAAGCATCATTCTCATTACAGAACGAAAATTAAAATAGAAGAAAAATTTTCATTAGGTCCTAGAATTTAATATATTTTAATTTAGAGATTTTATAAATAGTTTTTTTTTTCTTTTAATTTCTAAGTAAAAATAAATTTTAAAATTACAGTAAACATTTTTATAATTATGGATTTTTGCGTGACTGTTCTCAGATAAAAAAAAACAAAAAAAAAAAAAAAATTGTATAACGAGCAAAAAGCTTATTAACGGAATCGCAAAACTATCTTTATGAATCCCAGGTAAGGAAAGAAAGGAAGAAAAATAAAATGGTTGAATATCAATATAAAAAAAAAAAAATTAAAAAAGTGCATATAAATCGTATCGTGACGAGTTACAGTCAAAGAAAATTATTATTTTCGAACGAAATACACCCTGGAGAAGAAGAAAACTAGTTTTATTGCCAGTTTATTTAGTGTATCTTTTAACCTTGTGCAAATTGAAGAGAAAGTTAATGCGTCGCCTTCAGTTTTACTGTTTTTTAATCATTATATCGCAACGAGATACAAGCACTCCGCTTTAGCAGCTTAAATGTATAAATATAATTCAAGTGACTATAAATTATTTTAATTGATAGAAAGGTGAGAAAAATTCGAATTAGATGCATCTAACAGGATCACTAATAGAAAAATTAATCAAAAATAAAATTAAATAATGCAAAATAGTCAAGAAGATTTTTAAGAAAAGTAAATATGATAAAAGAAAGGATAATTAAAAATAAAATTTAAATATATGTATTCACCGTATATAAAAAATTTTTCAAGCAATTATTAAAATTGTTTGAAAAAATTTTTTATATACAATCAAATACATTGTACATTGTTAAATTGTTTGATTGTATTTACATTGTTATATACAATCAAATTTTAATGGTGTTAAAATTTTATTTGTTCGAATTATGTGATACCCAACAAAAATATTTGCTAAATTAGCCATTTTAGTAAATATAAATGACCAAACATTTTTCTAATCAAAAATGAATGAATACGCTTTAATTTTTCATCAAAACATACAATTTTTTAACGTCAGTAAATAAATCTATCTAACTTCAATTAAATATTCATTTATCTTCTCGAAAATTATAAGTGACTAATAATAATGTTCTTTTTTTTTTATATGTTTGGATATTAAAAAATTGAATCCATCCATAAAATTTTAAATGTTTACTATAGCGAACGGTTCACATGATGCTGCATAAAACCTTAAAATGAGATCTTAAAGAACTTATCAAAATGATAAATATGATATTACGTGCATTTTTAGATTGTCTAAAATTTCTTCCAAACCCGCGAAAATTAGTTTACTTTATCACAAACTGTGTGTGTGTGTGTGTGTATTTTTTTTTTTCCTAATCTAAATTTGAAGTACTGTGCTATTTAATGGGTAGCGATAAAAGGTATGCAACGATTATGATCCTTCCTACAACTGAATTTTGAATTAACATGATAAATAGCTTGGAATTGGAAGAAAATAAAACTGTTCCATCGTCTTCTATGATTTCTAAATAGGTTAGAAAACTTTGGAATGATACTGTTTGTCAACCTTTGTTATCTAATCTTAAAGTTCAACTGAATCGTTTCGGTTAAAAGAAACAAAAAAAAAAAAAAAAAAAACTCCGTGAAAATAATAAACGTATATAGTGAAACCATGTAAATGGAAAAGAAAAAAATTACAAGGAGCGAAAACAAATTAAGACAAAAAATAGAATAAAATACTGTGAGATAAAAATATCGAATTATTTTTCACATAATTTTTTAGTTATTTTTACTTTAATTACCAAACCTTTATTTCTTATATCAATATACGTTATTTTAGAAAAATCCATAAAAAATAAAAAATAAAAAAAAATAAACTTTAAATTTTCATCTAAAAATTTTCTATGCATAATTAACAAATTAAAAATTAATTGAACTCGAAATCTGTGGCTCCATCTGTGGAGTAATTAAATAACCAATAAAAATGAAAAATGTAAACAAAATTCCTTGAATATATTTACAAATGAAATCGTTCGTAAATATTTATTATTTAGACGATTCCTTAATCGCTGTATGCTTAGCAAAATTATGCAATCAACTTGTTGTTATATTTAAATTTCTTAAAAGTGACTATTAGTTACCGAGGTTTTATACCTCTATATACATGTGAGAAGTTTCCTGGCAAAAGGTACGATTATTTTAATTGTTGTATAAAGTATTACAACTAATGGTTTCTAGTAGGTAATGGCTTTAAAGAGATTTGCAAGTATGAATGCTATATGGCAACGGCAATGAGACATGCTGAATTTTAATCAACTGCCACAGTTATGAGCAGAATACAAATGTTAAGATATTGTTTCATTTATTTGTTTAGGAAAGATGCTACAGTTATGTAATAATTATGTATTCAATCATTTTTCCCAATTGCTTTTCATAAAATGATTATTCTCCAATAAATAAGAATTAATAATATAGTTTTAATTTTTATACTTTAATGGATGTATATATATATATTAATGCAGTATGCATACAGTAATTAATTATGCTTTTTTAAAATTTGCATATTTTTTTTAAAGATTTGCTTACGTAAAAAATTAAATACTTTATTTTATTCTTCAAATTAAAAATTAAATTAAATTAAATAATAATATAAAAACAAGTTTAAAAAAATTTTATAACTTTATGCGTTTTTAATATAAAAACTAATTAAAATATTATTTTTATTTTAACTTTTATATATTTTAATAAAATTTTTTTTTATATTTGAATGTCTTAAATGTAATTTCACGAAAATATTTAAAAATTTATTAATATTTTAGTTATTAAAAAAATTTTTTTGAGTTGGGCTTAGTAAACAATTACTTCCTTGGGTGGTTTACAAAAAAAAAAAATTTCTAATTTAAAATTATTATTATTAATACGTTAAAACATAAAAATAAGAGTAACTGAAATAATTTATGAATCTTACAATTTATGCTAAATTTAAAAATATCATTAAAAATTATTCGAAAAATATTTTTTTAGGAAATTAGTTAAATGACGTCTTCGCTGCAGTACAGACAGTAAAGCAGTGAAGACACTTTTACAGGCTCCGAGACTTTAATAACTGAAGCGCGAAATAAGTTATAAGATTAATAACTCTTTAGATTTTTAAACGCGTTTCCTTCCATCAGAGGGAGCGTGTGAGCCCTTAGTCCAGTAAGGCACGTTCTCTTTACCAAGACCATCTCCGCCCCATATTTTATTGATCCTAGATGCGGCACTGATTCGATTTTTTACTTCTAATACTTTCACGGTATCGACTTAGCACAGATAAGATATTTTACACTAACAAAAATTAACCATGCAAAATATCATATTGGTACCAATTATTATTAATAGTTGGATAGTTAAAAAAAATCTCTAAAATTATCTACTCGTGCTCGTTTTCCGGATAAATTTGCCTATGAGTAAGTCGCAAGTACGAAAGGGTGTATAGCAATTAGTGAGGAATGGGGAAGAGTAAATAGTCGCAGAGGGATTAAAAAGGGAAGCCTTCAGAACAGTTGGGATAAAACATGACATGGGTGCTAGGTTATTGGCCTCTATCAGCCTTTAGCTGACTTCGGTGTTAAGAAAATCGATGAACGTATGCTTGTCGTATCTCAGCCCCCAGCCAATGTCCACCGATCAGATTTATCTTCAATGAATTTCACTAAAGGTGGTTAAGAAATTATGAAACTTCCCTCGATGGATTATAATATCTTGAGTGTCTATAGGTTTAAAAGCAACACGAGATGATCGTTCACTAAAGATTTTTAATTATAAAAATTAAATAGTGGAAAATAATTTCATGGTTCCAAAAATCCATTTTTAATTTAAGCAGCTTTCTACCGGACGCCGCACACTCACACAAATATATTTTACAAGTTATTCTCTCTGTTCCTGTACGATACACTGACATCACAAACGATCGATAAGTGGTGATTCCATTACTGCAAAAGGTGGGTTGGATTATGTAGAGGGTAGAGGGCAAGCTGTAGGTGGGATTTTTTTCTCCTTCACTTTTCCTAGTGTGTGTGTGTGTGTGTGTGTCTTTGTGTCTTAACGTGGGTGTGTGTCCGGGTTAAAGACGTTCGGGTGAGGAGATATTCCCTTCCGCTGAGTAATATTCCTCCGCTCTATCTGACGAAAACGGATTTCTGATTCTGTACCAAGGAATTAATGCAACCGATTGTACGAGGCAGTAGAAGAAAATACTTAGCAGATGACGTAGCGTGGGTGTACGCTACGCGGAGAAGAGCAGCAGACAACGGAGTGACTGCCATGTCACAGACGTAGGTTTCTCTCATGTTTGGACCTGCCTGATATTCTAATGCTTCCCTTGACGCTGGCAAATGGTGTAGTAAATGAAACGCACAACATTCACAGAGTGGCCTTATACTGCCTTTTTGGGTGGTGATTGATGGTAGTAAAGTCGAGAGCAAGCATATGAGTAAAGATGAAAACTAATTCATGTTGGTTATCCGGCATGTGTGGATACTATCCACACTTTAGGTGAGTAGTTACCTTTTCCTTTTTAGTCTTTACGCTAGTTCCAATTGAATGATATATAGAGTAATAAGTGGTCGAGTTATCGCGATGTCTCCTCTTCCCAATAAACGTTGTATCGTGAGCAAAGTTCATATAAGCCAACCGCATCACGGATTATGCTAGTAAAACACGCGACGATGTTATTTTTCAGATTGCAGCATATCTATATGGTTTTCGGTGTCTAGACTGCTGCAGTCCCCGGTTATACAGTAACTAGGTCACTCCAAACAGCATAGTCTTCGCGTACGTACGGAGACATCAATATTATTAGACGGTGCTGTATTCATACCTGCTGCACTGCAATTGTTTTTGTCTTTTATTCAAGCTCTTTTTTCCTTATTTCGCTAGGCTTTCTTTCTATATTTTAAATGCATACTCACTTCCAATTTTCGCCTTTTTAGCATATACTTTTTTCATTTTTCTTTGCAGACCATTTCCTTTTATTGCGTGCTTTTCTTTTTCATATTATATGCACTTCCTCATTCACAAGTTTATTTATTTTCTCTTATTTCTCTTCTCATGCATACTTTCTATCTCCTTTCTCTTGTAATCCTTTTTTGCAACATCATCTCTTCTTTTTCCTTGCAATATCTTCCCTTGCACTTCCTTCTATATATTGCATGCACAAAATTTCTATTTTTAACTATTAAAATATTTTATAAAGGAACCGATTTTAAACCTATGCATTTTCGAATTAAAAGTAATATAAACGTTATTATTAATAAATTTTCTCGGGTTATTTTTAATATTTGATGTATGGTCGATCGTGCAACGTTGATCAATGTTGAGAGCGGTCACTCTATGTTTCATCAGTCATCCTTACATAATTCTTCTTCAGCATAGTTTTACTTCATTTACATATTCAGGTGACCTATCTGATGTAAAACAGACGCCATAATTCTGCACACATGACCTCGCTTGCCCAACCACCGCGTCTGCCAAAAAAGGTGAAGCACATAATTAATTCTACCATGCTTTGCTGTGGGCGCAAAAAGGTAAAATAAATTTCTGTTTAATAATTTATAGATTAGTTTAACCTGTTATGTTCACCAGATTATACACTTTTTCTTTATAAAAATAGCCTGTTAAGTAATAGACAAATTGACCTCATAATTTTGCTACGATTCCTGTTGAAAAACTTTAAAAATGCTTTTTTAATTATGAAATTTTAGCTATAAAATTTAAGTTGACTTGTTAAGAAGCTTAAATGTTAAGGGTCTCCAACATAGGGTCAATGAATTCTCAATTAAAATTAGCCTCTTAGTAATATTCCTGAAACAAGAGGGTTTCCTAAAGTGGGCTTCACAATGCTTGTAAGCTTTCCAATGAGTTTCCCATGAGAGTTAAGGGAGGGCTTCTTACATTGAACGCTTATAAATGGATTCTAAGATTTCTTAAAATGGGATTTATAAAAAGACTTTTCCAAAATTTTTAAAGTCATTTCTTAAAAAATTTTCAAAAATTATTTTAATAAGAGAGTTTTATCAATTAGTAGAGGCTGATACAATTTTATAAAATAAAAGTGAGTAGTTCTAAAATGATTTCTTAATAGAGTTCCTTCTATATTTTAGAAAAGCTTCTTAACAGGGATTTCTAGGAACAAACCGATATTTTAAATTGAAATTCTCTAGATGAATTATTGGAAATTAATTTTTGCGCCATCTTATAAAAGAAAGCTTCTTAAAAAGACATCTTGAATGACAAATGAAGTTTTCCTTTGAAAATAAATTTTGAGAATTTATTGACATAATGTTTTGCTTTAGGAATCAAGGGAAGCCGTGGAATCTCAGGCATTTGCTGAAGGGAGCGCAAGAAGAGCAGGACCCTCTCGTAGTCGAATTGCACATGGTCACATGCCAGAGATGGTGATTCAGAGTGATTTTCGTAAAGTTAGCGGTATTTCGAACGAAATCTTTCGTCAGATAGAAGCTGTGGAGAACGACTTTGATGCTACAACGGCTGCTCATTTGGAAGCTGTTGAAAAGCGGGGTGAAATGATCATAAGACTTCTGGATCCGTGCACTCTAGGACGAGCAGGAGCAGAAGCTTGTAAAAAATATCTATGTGCAGCAGATAGCACACACATAGTTCAGTTTGTTGAGATAATCAAAAGACCAGGACAGACTCTCGGTTTATATATACGAGAAGGTGATGGTATCCGTTGTAACGAAGGAGTATTCATATCACGCATAGCACTGGAAAGTGCGGTTTATAATAGTGGGTTATTAAAAGTGGGTGATGAAATCTTAGCTGTTAATCTCGTTGATGTTAGAAGAATGAGTTTAGACGATGTGGTCATCATTATGTCAATACCTAGAAGGCTAGTATTGACAATCCGTTCGAGAATCTGTGGTAAAGCATCCGCCGCTGCTGCTGCTCGTAAAAGTGCTATGGAAGTCAGACCTCCCGTGGTGGTTATGAAGAAAGAAGTCCAGGAAGATATCATGGACGACATGAATAGTAATAGTGAAAATGGTGTACTGATTAGGGCACGCACTAAAGGACTTCCGGCCGATATTCCAGCTGTAGCTGTTTCATTGGTCGGGACAGAACCTCATCCAGTGTGCCACGAAGATCTTTATTATAATTCGCAACCACGTGGTCATCGCGTAGCTAAACTGCCAGAAACCCGTTTGGATGAACAAATGTGGACAAGAAGGATGGGAAAAATCCATCCGCCACCTTCTGTGGTAACAGCGCAACCAAAAACGCATCCACGTTATCCAAAGACACTCGAAAGCCTAGCCGAACAGGTGCACACGTTTTACGGTCCTCCGACTCGGCACCCATCCACCGAAGTCAGAAGGACCAGGTACCCGTCACATTCCCTTATCTACCAAAGACCAGAACGCAGCACCACTGCCAGACATCGTTACTGGGACGAATACAGTTCATCTCTCAGAAGATCTCGCTTGCTTAGAACCGAAAGCGAACAGAGAATTCCAAGTTTGGGAGATGAAACGTACGAAAGGTATACGTCTCGCACTCTCCGACCCACTTTTCGGGGCCCTTTATCTATGCAACACCGTGGGAGGGTAAGGCGCTACGAAGATGTTCCTCAACACGTTGGCATTCTTCGTCGCCGTTCAGTTATAGAAAGCGCTTCTGATACCGAAGTGCAATCGGGTGGTGCTAAAGACTACTTTCTAACGAGACAGCGTAGTCTCGGGAGGGCTGCACCACCCAGAAGATATAGTCACGGTCGGAGCAACTCACTGCCACGTGCTTCTGTTCAGGATCGTAGACATAGGCAGTCGGTCAGGTTCGAGAAAACAACCCTGCCTTACGACTCGCAAGAAGATAGTGATGGTGCCGTATCCGCTCCAGAGCTTCCATTATCTAAATCTGTTAGAAGAGGAGGAGGTGAGTTTTTACTCTTTCTTAATTTCCACCATATATAGTCGATTCTGCGCGTAATGAAACACGGTAATGCTATAGCAGATACACCAAAGTAAGGTCATTCTTTTGCCAATTTAGACGATGGCAGATTTGTTGGCTCTTTGCCAAAATTCATTCCGGAATCGTTCCTATTAGAAATCCGATAGAATTACTACTTTTGGGACATTTACCATGCTATTTTTATATATTTAATACGGAATTAACATAGAATACTTTTATTAAACTCAAAAAAATGATTTTTTTTTCAGTAAGATATCGAATATTTATATTTCTTCAGGTCTACACGGCACATCACCCAATGTATTTACTTCGATGGAATATCGTTCCTGGTTGAGTCGAACACCTTCTACATCAGCAATATACGATAGAGTGAGAAGAGGAAAAGGCATTCGACATCTTCCTCGCATCGCCCACAGCGCTGAAAGTTTGTTAGACACGCTGAGAAAGGTGAGAGGGCAGATACCGAGATTTATTATACCATGCTTTAATCATTAACGGAATTTGTTCCATGTAAATGCCCGAATTTAAAGGATTAATTGTTTTATTCTTTTTGGGATTAATTTTCGAAATGAAGTAATCTCTTGTAAATATTCATTCGTTTTCGAGTCAGTGGATTTATTTTAAAGAGAAAAAGTTTGGAAAAGATCCATTTATTGTTAAAAATTAATTGAAATATAAACTTTTGATGTTGTTCGGTCCTCATGAATTTTTACTTAAACTCATTTAAAAGAACTAGTCTAATTTTAAGGCGCTAAATTTTCTCGATCGTTTATGATTTCCTGCACGATCTTAAATTTGTGCCATTCTATAGAATTTTATTTATTTATCACAAAAATATCACAAAGTAATTTTTTAATTTTTAACAGAGCATTAATAAAACAAAGTATAGAATTAAGATTATAACCAATCTGGGATAGCTCAAATTTTGTTTCAGAACATAACTACTGATAAGATATAAATGCTATTAATACATAGTGAGTTGTTATTTTAATTGTTGAATCTTTCTTAATTGAATGATGAGTCGATTTATAAAGTTTTGATGATATTTTAAAGCATGATCATGTTATACCGATTATTATATTCATTTAAATTAATTTAGGAACCTATTTTACAGGAAGAACAGCGTTCCGCATATACGACAGATTTTCTTCCACGTAGATCTCTTCTAAGAATTCCTACAGATCCTTTATCCCACCCTTATCCCTTGGAGTTCTGGAGGCAAGTTCCACATCCGACTCCGTTGGCACCCGAAGACAGACTGCACCTATTAACTTTGAATCCTCGAGAGTTTTTTAAATATAAACCCGAGAAAGACAGCGAATCCGTACTTCGAACAGACGGCTTTAGCGGTCTTCTCTGGGTTCATCTTTTAGGGGGGCGTGGACTCCGGCCCACCAGTCACAGCGATCATTTTCGGGATTTATATTGTGTGATCGAATGTGACCGAGTTCATAAAGCTAGGACTGGTGTCAGACCTGGTGAACATAGTTTCGATTGGGACGAAATGTTTGAATTGGATTTAGTAGACAACAGTGAAATAGCATTTTTGTTATACAGTTGGGATCCACAATATAGACACAAGCTGTGCTACAAAGGCACAATTCATCTGCTTACATTGCTAAGAGAATCACCAGTTCACAGTCTAGCGCTGAGACTCGAACCCCGTGGAACTCTCTACCTCAAGTTACGTTATCGTGATCCACGACAGACATTTCAACGTATACCGCCTTTAACCGATACAGGTGTATTCGGTATAGATTTGGAGACGATAATATTAAGAGAGAATTCGGGTTTTGGTGTACCGCTCATTATCAAAAGATGTGTGGAAGAAGTAGAAAAAAGAGGACTTGATATCGTCGGTATCTATCGACTTTGCGGGTCTGCAGTCAGAAAGAAGATCCTACGTGATGGTTTCGAACGAAATGCAGTTTTAGTTGACCTCTCTGCTGAACACGTTCCCGATATTAACGTCGTCACCAGTAAGTTTCTATTAAACATTAATCCCTACCATCTCTCCAAACTCTCATATTATATATATATTTTCAAATTAAAAAATATAGAAAAACCTCTAAAAAATGGCTACAAAACATTCATAATAAAATTATCATTCTGCATAGTTCAATTATTATTCATTATATATATTCCTGGAAATAGGCAATTTTTTTTTATATTCTGAACAATGAAACAAAAATCTTTAAAGGAAAAAAAATTTTAGCATAAAAATCGCTTATCATTATCACGAAAGATTAATATCGGTAAAAATTCATTTTAATATTTTTCAAAGCGAAAAAGTATTTAACGTTAACAGTTCATTAAACTCCAGAATAGAAATATCTCGAAATTCAAAATTTCTTAAAAGGATAATTTTCTAAAAAAAAAAAAAAACGTCTACGATGTTTTTTAATTATATACACGTATTTCTTCCATATATTACTTTCTAAACCCCAAAATAGCATTTTATTGGTACTTTTCTTTAATATTTTATTTTATAGGTTTAAAAAGAGTTTTATTATCTTCTTTATAAAGAAAAATAAACATTATTGTAAAAAATTAACAGGGAAACACTTCTCTTTCCGGTAGGCGGTTTTATATATATATATATATATATAAAAGAAAGAAAAAAAAATCGCGGCTGCTTCAGGTTACCACTCGTCTCGTCACGTGACCAAATCAATGTCTGGCAACCTTCCAACAATTCTGTACCCCTAGCGGACAGAATCAAAAACTGGATCATTACATAATTGAATCGTTTCGAAAAGTTTAAACAAAATAAAATTGGTTTTTATTAATGTTAAAATATATATAAAATTAAGATTTACTATTTAATGTAAATACGAAGGAATTTTTTCCTTTTATCATGAATTCTTTTCTGTTTTATTATTATTACTATTTTTTTTTTTCAGGTTTATTAAAAGATTACCTTCGCGAATTGCCAGAACCACTTTTTACTAAAGGTTTATTCGACATGCTTGTCGATGGTTTATCCGTCTGTTTACCAGACGATCCTGAAGGCAACGCCAAATTAATGTTCAGTATCCTCGACTGTTTGCCCAAAGTAAATCGGGTAAGCTTCGTTGTAGGCTATTCTGAGTACTGAAGTAAGCTTATTTCTTTTTTAATGAATTATATATATATAGTCAAGTACGATGAACACGAATTTTTCCGACTTTTTAAAAATATTTCTATTACTCTTACGCCTTCAGAAGGTTTGAAAAAGGCAAATTTAAGCCGCAAAATATATTCCAAATCTTCTTAAAGGCGCAAGGACGACCTTTTGAATAAATTATCCGATTTCTCCGGAAGCGGTACGATATTAAATTATAACTGATGCGCTTTTTCTCATCTGTTTTAAATTTACTTACTTGCATACAGAAGTCTTTTCGATATGTTTTCTTACAGGTAATTTTAACATAAATTTTAAAACGCAAGCAGTCTTAAAACTATTGAAATGAACATAATTATTTATTTATTTTTTCCTTTCTGAAGGAAAAAAATATATATATATAATTTTATTAAAGGCTTATATATATATACACACACAAAATATTTCATTTAATCATAAAAAAACCTATATATGTTTTTAATAATTTATTTAATATTTTTAATAAAAATAAAAATAATCGCGATTTTCCTTAGTTAGTCGTAAAAGAGACATAAATTCCTTTTTAACTGTTGCATTATAGATTGCAAATGTCTTCCGTGTATTGAATAGCATGAAAATAGTTTTAGAAACTTAAAATATAAATAAATTTGCGTCACGATAATAGAAAAGCTTAGAAATATAGCCTTAGAGAAAACTTCCGTGTTTATTAGACCGTGAAAATGCGAGATAATTAAAAATACCATCAAAATAAAAGATTCTTAATTAATAAATTACTAATTGACATTTTTAAAAATAAATAAACTAAGTTAATTTATTAAGAAGACACGTCAAAATTTTTTTGATTTTTTACAGTGCACGGTGCTCTTTCTGATGGATCATTTGAAACTAGTGACAACCCACAGCGATCGAAACAAGATGAATCCTCAAAATCTGTCACAATGTTTCGGACCTGTCGTTATGTGTCATACCGAGACGGGTGCTCCAGTTATAAATCTTCGAAAGACCATTGAAGTCTTCGCTTTTCTGTTAGAAATTTGGCCAGCCAAGAGAGGTAAGTTACATGCCTGATAAGTGATCATACACATATTTAATATCGTACAAAAAAAAAAACCTCTCTTTAAATTCGATTTCTCGGCTTATCCGTCGCCTTAGTTAAGTGAGATAGAAAATTCGATATTCCCAAGTCGTATTTTATAATAAGAATTACTACGAGTAGAAGATTATATCGATATTTTTATAATGAAGATTGTAAATTAAAAGAAAATTAAGGAAAATTGATACCCAAAATGAGAATAAACTAAAGTGCTAATGGGAATTAAGTTTGCTCCGAGTCGACTTCGAATATTATACAATTTAATTCGCAATAAAAAGTACAGAAAATGCTTTGTATAATTTGATCATTTATTAACTGATTAGTTTATAAAACTATAAAGTAAACTAAGTTAAGAGAATTACAACCATTATAGTAATAATTCACCATGAAAAATTCATTGAAATTTTTTTAGCATTAATTCGTATCATTGTAAATAATTCAGGATATCTAATATCGGACAAAACTAGCATAACTTTCAAGTTTAAATTTTATGATATCTTAAAATGTGATAAATTGCAAACTGAATAAAATCTTGAGAATTTAATATAAGTTTATAAACAATTCAAATAATTTAAAGATATTAGAACTGTTTAATTCCATTCATTTATTCTAATTAATAATAATAATAATAATAATAAAATTAATTAATTAATTAATATTACAATAACATAATAAATTCTTCTGTTTCAGTTGCCCTCGGGAGTGGCAGCAGCGAATCAAGTGGCAATGAGCCTCCTGATCAATCAATGGGTCAAGAAACACTTAAGAAATCAGTGACATGGGTTGGCCAACGTATTCTTCCAGAATCATCCTGTTAATGTTTCATGTGCCATATAGTTTGTGAGGCCACATCTTCTCCTTAACAATCCCATTTCCCCACCCTTACACATAATCCCTCAACCCCTTCAAAACACAGCATCGCGTTTGTTAGTATGTTTTAATCTTCACAGTCCAGTGGTGAATGTTGATTTTTTCAGTCAGAGAAGAAAAAAAAAATCGTTATTTCCAATTGTTATCTCATGTATTCTCCTAGCACGGAGTGTTTGATATGAGATACTTTAAGTACCAGTCCTGTTATAATGGTATTGTACGTTTTTTGACAAGTGTACAAATAAAAACAAAAAAAATCTGGTGATCAACTGTTTAATAATTATGGTATTTATTTGATTTTTCGTTTTAATTAATCAGTATTTATTTCATATTATTATAAGTCTATCTTGCAATTAATATCTCTAACATGGATTGGTTGATTCGAAATTCAACAGGCATTTCACTAACCAATAACAATTGTAGAATATATACATTATTATCTAAAGTTTTCTTATATTGATCGAATTATTTAAATTGAACAGTCAACCAATCAGTGATCCCTTGAAACCTGCCATTTTAATTCAGTTATAATTTATACAAAATAAGTTAAATTAACTAACTGTAGTTAATTTAATATTTTATATGTAAATACTGTTTTACAATTAATTAATTAATTATAAAACTTTAAAACTAATCGCAATTTTTATCAAATATCATGATTGGTTAATCAGAACTAATTAATAATAAAAAACGAAATAAAATTATGTTAAAAATTGGCAAAAAAAAAGAATTTTTTTTCTATATTAGCTTTAATTTTATAAAATTTTCAACTACAATATTTTGTATTAAATTAAAATATATATAATTTATTTTTATTAACCAATTATAGATCTCGTTTAAATTTTGCAAAGCTTTAAACCGAGTGATTTTAAGAAAAAAGCTTTCTGATTGGCTAATATTATAATATATTCTTAAATAACTAATTAGCGCTGATTAAATGTAATCTATTAGAAACAATCAGTTGGTTATAATACAATATTTTTGAAATGATTAATTGCGGATATTAATAAATTAATTTCAATCAAAAAATGCTCGTTTAAAAAATAAATGTGGTTGGTTTATTTAAATAATAATAAAAAAAGGAATTATCAGTTTAAATATGTTAATATTGACTTTTTTAAAACTAAATTATTCAGTAAATAAATATTAAAATTTAACGAAAACTATAAAAAAAAATCAAGAACAAATTGGTAGTTTAAAAAATATGCAATTTTTATTAATATAAGATTAAAAGGGAAAAAAGGAATTGTTTTTTTATTTCGATATTTTATGATTTATTAAAACGAGATTTTTATTAAAAAAAAAAAAATTATTTAAATAATGGCTAGTTATAGATGCAACTGTTATCGACAGAATTTCTTCATTTTTGCTGCTACTAAATTGAACCAATCTGATCTTCCTTTTCATTTTCTATCGTTCTTGACTTACCTCCTATATTTTTTTAATTTTAATTTATTATATATTTTTTTTATATCGAAGGGAGGGTTTTTGGCTATGAGCCAAAATATCGCCAGTTAGTCATTTCCCAAAAGAAAGAAAGCTCCAGAATAGAAATTCACACCTGTAGTTTAGAAAGAACGCTTCATTTTTCAAGATGGCTTTATTCCTTGATTTTTCGATTTTTCTGTTCAGAACGAGAAGCAAAAAAACAAAAAAAAAAAAAAAAAAAAGGAAATAAAACAAATTCACTGTTTCGTCTTTTTAACTTCATTAAGAATCCTCTTTTATTTTTTCCTGTTTTGCAATGTGTCGGCCATTTTAGATTTTAATTCGATGTAACTAAATCCTCTAAATGTATTTAAAATCTCCTACTTTATTAGTTATAATTAATCTTTAAATATCAATTTAAAAAAATAATGTAATCAGTTTTTTTAAGTGTAAATGTAGGTAGTATTATCGATTATTCAGGTAAGTAATTTATCGCGATTTTTTCTTTTTTCTTTTTTCGGATAAGTCATTTAAGTTGATAAAAAGATAGATAACTTCAATATCTTTTGTAGTACATAGATTGTTACTTTGTTTCTACGAGCGTATCATCTTTTTTAATTTTCGCCAGAAAAGCCTTAATTTTTTTTCCACAAAAATAATTACTAGGAATGACTAACTTGTTCTCTTTCTTTCTTTAAATATAATTTAACTAGATTGATATAAATAATTAGAACTGATTTATTCCTAAATGTTTTTTTTTTCTTCCAATTTTAAAAGAAAAAATAAATAAAAGAATTCGACTTTAAAACTATAGAAAATACTAAATTTTCGTATTACAGTTTAAATTCGAGTTATAAAAGTTTTATTGCTAAAGAAGAGCACAACGTCGAGCATTTTATGCTAAAATGATTTGAATCGGACACGTTTTGTAATGAAACTAAAGTAAGTTAAAAATTCTGGAATATTTACTATTTACAAAATTGTTGATTTTGCTTGTTATATATAATATTTCTTCGTTTTGAATTCAACTGATTTTTATTACAAGTTATAGTCGTATTTCTTATTAAAAAAATAATATAATTTTTAATAAAAAATAATAAATATATATATGCAATATTTAAAATATTCAATATAACTATCAGTAAAATCAGAAATATTCTTTCTATGATTAATATATAATAGAAATTATTATAAATTGACAAAAATTTTAAACTTTTTTTTAAACATTTTAATATGATGGTAAATATTGATTTTTAATTTTATTTTATTCGTAAGAACGAAAACAATGCAGATTTCGTAAGTTTTAATGACCTATCGAAGTCAGATTAAAATTTCTTTTCCAAGGTATCTTAAAGTTTTTAATTTCCAAGTTAATATTGTTATTAAATATAATTCAAAATAATTAAACATTTAAATTTTAATTATAAAAGTTTTATTACTGAAAAAAAGAGTGCAACGTCGCGCATTTTATGATAAAATTATTTGAATAATACATGTTTTGTAACGAAACTAAATAAATTATATATATTAAGATGATGATATAAATTTTTGGAAAATTATTAGATTTATAAACGTTAAATTTTTGAAATGGAGAGGGCGCCACTTTCTCGACGAGAAAAATCGAAAATGAGTGAGGGTGATGTAGTCATTCCTGGCGATGTTTTGTTTGATGTTTCTGAGAATGAGGATTTGAAAAATACGATTCTCGGACCAGGATTAAGAAGAGAATCCGATAAAGTAATTGTCACAAAATGTGGTATTGTTAGACACAGAAAACCTAATATATACTGGATCGATGCTCATCACAAAAAAGTAAGTATGAAACACGTGGTTAAGCTTTTATTTCTATTAAAAAATTGCAACTTAGTATTTTAAACAGATATTGTTTTTAAATTAAAGATATAAAAACAACAGTGGTAATCATTTTTAATTCATATTAATTTGTAAACTGTATTTCTACTTTGATACTGATAACTATTATATCGTGAAATCTCGTTGTCGCCATATTGGTTTCAGTTTAAAAGAGTCGGTTCCTCAACAAATAGTTGTTACAGACAAAAGAAAAAGATAAATGAGTAGATATTTTGTGGAATTCGTGAAGATGATATTACATACTGTTTTACTCTAATCTTCTTATCAATAAATTTTCTATTATGTAAAATCTTATTATCAGTTTATCTATGGTTGATATTCAATATTTTAATAAATAATATATAGCCCTGTAGTTAGGAGCATCCATATCTATAGTTAGGAGTTAAATCTGCATATCTAATTCACAATTCGAAAAAATATATATATATATTTGAGGCTGTATTTTTGTTTTCATAGATTACAATAAAAATATTTACAGACTACACAGTTTTCCACAAATTTATTTTATTCGTAATTTTCTTTACATTTTTCTAGAAGCATTATTTCATCTTTCTTTTCCACGAGACTGTACAATTTTAGTAGTAGTTTAATTTAGTGGTTTTCAAATTTTGTCTCTATCCCTTTCTTTCATAAAAAATTGGTATTCTCCTCATTTTCATAAAAGTAATTTTATAAATACATTCTACTTACAGTTTAATACTACAAAACAATATACCATATTTTTTATAAATAAAGTGTTATACATAAAATATTATATTTATTATGATACAATAATTTTTAATAAAATTAAACAAATCTTACAAAAAAATGAAAAATAGAATACATGTTTAATACAACAAAATATTTAATGTGATGGGTGGGCTTATTTTTCAGCACAGATTCTTTCAAATTGGTATGTTGTTGTTATTGCTACTTGCAATTCTTTTTCAATCACTAAACAAGATTGATATTTTGTCTTTAAAACAGCTACAGCAGAAAGTTTCTGATACATGGATATATGTATTTATAACCCTTTTGCTGATTCATGTTTTTTATACCAATTTGAATTTATTTTTTGTTTGCCCCATAAATGATGATTTTTGTTAATTCTTGTGTCTTCCAAACTGTGGGGGTGTGCCCCTAGTAAGGCACACCTCTACAGTTTGGAAATCTCTGCTTTAATTGATTCACTGGCCTTACAATAAAGTTCTGAAATAGAGATTTGAATCTTAATGCATTTTTAATAGGTATTTCTAATCCAGTCTCAATCTGGTATTTTTAATCTGTAAAGTTTAGATTAATATTGACAACAGGAATAACACCGATCAGATGATGATAAACTGAATAAACTTTCCAAGAGAACTGTATCTCTATCTTGTGCAATTTGAGATATACAATTTTTTTGCAAGTAAATAATAACAGCACTAAGGCAGGGAAATTGGAAGTGTGTATTGAACGACAATACATAGGTACTAAAACTTTTTAAGAAGTGCTTTCGATCTTTATTAGATCGAAAGAGCTTCTTAAAAAGTTACTTGTAAAAAATTGGTATTAAAAATTTACTTGTAAAAAATTTTAGGCAGAGTATTTTTACTTTTTCATTGAAACAATTTTTTTGAATAAATCTTTAATTGAAATGGAACTGCAAATTTGCAGTTCAATCAATCACTTGTCTATGGGAGTGAATCTCTAATTTATATCTCAGAAACTACATCAGTTAGAATTAAAAGGCTTTTGGGAAGTTTATCTTATCTTTCAATTAGTACTATTCCTGTTGTGCTGATTAATTAATTTGGTTTTTAGCCAGGTTTGGCATTTGCATATTAATTTTTTGGAAAATTATAACAAATTTTCAACTAGACAATGCTTATCTTATTCTATAAAAAAATTTTTATAAAATATAAAAATTGTAGCTGTTGTTCCAAGTATAATATATATTAAAACTAAACTTTTTTTTAACTATCAAAAAGCAAGACAAAAATAAAATTATCTTTTGAATTTTTCTTCAGTGGTAAAAGACATCATTTCTATAGATTACTAAATAATCGCTTATTTATTAGAAAGTTAGATTCATCATTACTAAAACATGATTAAAAATCCAATTAACAGTTTATGATAAAAATTCATATAAAAATAAAAACTCAATAAAATTATTCAGGCATCATTAAATTTTAACTAAATTGATAATTTTTGCCACTGAGGAATGATCCAAAGAAAATATTTTTTTATTCATAGTCATGAAAGCTCTTAACAGGACAAAATACTTTACTTATTTTATCTGAAGGGAAAAATTGTTATTGGAATGGGACATATTCCAAATTATAACTAAAATTGTATTATTGAGAATTTATTATGTAAAATTCATTCTTTTTAATATTTATATATTTGCTAAAACAAGATTATTTAATTTTTCAATATAAAATATAATTAATCATAAAATAAATTTAATCATAAAAAAATATTATTGTATCATATGTATAATTGATATATGAAAAATTAATTGATGATAAAACAAATTGGCATAGTAATGCATTGTTGTTTATTTGATCAAAAAAAATTAATATTTTATCAACTAAGGGAGTTGTTGTATTTTTAAAAAGTACCATAGATCTAAGATTAAGGGTATACTGAAAATACATTACAAGAAAATAATGATGACATTAAATGTATAAAAAAACAAAAATTTTAGTTTTAATTATACTGCATAAAAATGATTGCAATGTTGATACTATATTGTCTTTTTTATTTTTCCTAAATTATGATCACAGAGTATGTAAGACACTTTGGAACATTTTAATTTCATTCATAATCATTTTAATGTGAATTTATTCATATCTAAAAGCTGCCCCATTGAAGCTGCATTCTCTTTATTTGAAGTCTATCAAAGTACTTTTTATTTTTCAGTTTCACAATTTTCTTTATTGTTTTATATTTGTAACCTTTTTAGTATTTACAGTTACAATAAATTATAAAAAAAATGCTTATAATACAATTATCTTTGCATTCTTAAGAAAAAATTTCAAAATTTATATGGGGGAAAATTAAAAGTCAAAAATACAAAATTATCAAAAAATAAAATAATGAACCATCCATTGAACATCACAGTTTCATTTGTAATGACGAGTATATTATTGATAGGATGATGGTGTAGATATAATTTGCACTTTTACTGTCTACAAGTAGTCTTTAACTTACAATGCAGTTCAGTTCCAAAAATTTCAAATCCCACCATTGTAAGTCAGAAATGATCGGAAGTCAAAAAAGCCTAAAATTTATGGATTTCTCACTACTAATGATTACTAGGACAATATGTATTATCTTAATAAATAAAGAATACTGCTACTACAAGAATCAGACCCAAGAAAAGGACACTTTTCGTATACAGTATCAGATCATTGGGTCTGGGAAACAAACTCACGTCAGTTGGATTAATCAGTAGCAGAATTTATTTATGACATCACCATTGTTAGTATGAATTGATCATAAATTGAGACTACCTGTGTGTAATTTGACATTTTTCATTTAAAACGATAATTTAAAATGATAATATTTATTGCTTTGCTCTCATAGATCATAGTAAAATAAATTTAATAGGATCATTATCTAATGATTATGTTGAGGTTATTAAACTCTTTGTTGGATCAGTAATCTTATTAAATATAGTGAGTATATTTAAATGTATTTTTTGTTGGAGACCAAATTGAACTATGCATATGTAAAAAAGATTATAGAATTAAAAGTTTAGTATAAAAATATAAAAATTGCATTTTTCAAAACCTATAATTAATAAATCTGCAGTTTGTGAGAGATGATTATATTTTGACAAAAAAATGGATAACAATATTGATACTAAATAGTACAATCAGACCTAATTATGAGGTCATCTGCTTATAAGGTCACCCTGCATATATGGTCACTTTTGAAAAGTACTATTGACTTAATAGGAATTTTATATATTTTGTTACTGCCTACATAATCAAACATTAAATACATAATTGCTTATATGATCATTTTGAGTTAATGGCAAAGGAATTTTGACAGCTTTTTTTTTCAGTTCTCTAATGCAAAATATTGTCTATTCTTTCAAGTGTGTTTCTAAAAATAGACATTACTGCTTTGTTTCATTCTGAAATTTTTGGGAACAAGAAAGAAATGTCACTCACTTGACAATCATAATATCATCACTCTGTTAAAATCAGTGGCTGCAACTGACAAATCCTTTTGGTTACAAGTGGAGAAGGTCCTGTAAAGTCCCACCATACCTTACTTCGTTGTTACTTTCTTGGTTTGATTGTTCTGGTAAATTGTTCATTTTCTTGAAACACTGAATAACTACTGTAATAGAATATTGAAATAAAAAACAAACATATATCCACAAATGTCACTTTGCTAACAAATTTTATTAATGTATAGGGTTGTTCGGAAAATAATTTTGTTTTTTCCCATGAATGGCATTAGTTGTATTTTTAACCTGCTAATTTCATTTTAAGCCATATTGTCATTGTCATTATACATTTTGATAGCTGACATTTCAAGGTTTATTTATAAAAAAAAACTTTTTTAATTCTGTGCAATTATTTTATTTAGTGCCATATCAAAAATGGAAAACAAAAGAAGCATTTTTGGCATATTTTGCTTTTTTATTACCAAAAAGGTAAGAATGCTGTTCAAGCAAAAAAAAGTTATGTGAAATGTATGGAGAAGATATGTTAACAGAACGCCAGTGCCAAAATTGGTTTGCCGAATTTCATTCTGACAATTTTGATATTAAAGAGGTACCATGTTCTGGAAGGCTAGTTGAAGTTGATGAAGACAAAATAAAGGCATTAGTTGAAGCAAACTGCTGAATAACAACATGAAAGATTGCTGTGAGATTGAATTTGTTCTTAAGGGAAGAGATTTGCTCCATTGCATTGACATCTGTGATTTGCTGCTCAAGCATTAAGAAAATGATCCGTTTCTGAAGTGAATCATAACTGGTGATGAAAAATGGATTGTTTATAACAGTGTCGAACACAAGAGATCATGAAGCAGAAGAGATGAGCCAGCTCAAAGCACTTCGAAAACAGATATTCATAAAAAAAAGTGATGCTCTTTGTTTGGTGGGATTTCAAGAGAATTATTTTTTTGAACTTCTACCAGACAATTCCACAATTAATTCACAAGTATACTGCCACCAATTGGACAAATTGAGTGATTCCATCAAACAAAAGAGGCCAGAATTGATTAACAAAAAAGATGTAGTGTTTCACCATGCTAACACCCAACTTCATACAAGTTTGATGATTCACCAGAAGCTGTTGCAGCTTGGATAGGATGTGTTACTGCATCCACCATATTCACCAGATCTGACACTCTGATTATTACTTGTTGCAGTTTTTACACTTTTATCACTTGGATCAATTTTTTGAAGCAAAAATCAAAGGTTCTACAAGCATAGAATCATGCTACTACCAAAAAGATGGCAAAATGTGTTGGACCAAAATGGTTAATATATACCTATAAAAAAAATTGTCATTCATTTTCATGAAAAAAAAAAAAATTACTTTTTGAATAACCCTATAGAGATTTATATGCACAAATTGGTCAATTTCATTTAATTTTTTTCAAAAAGCATAAAATTTAAAATTTTTATAAAAATAGTAATAATGTTAGTTGAAAGAACATAAATTGAATGGTCACTGTGTATAAATTATATAGCAATTTACATTTTATTCTAATTTAAGGTGTCTAAATGAAATTTCTTATTCATATAGGAAGAAAGTCTTATACGTATTAGGGAAGAAGAAGAGAAAAGAAAAGAAATGATTGGAAAATTTCAAACTACACTTAATGATATTTCAACATTAATGCAAGAAAATCAACAAAAGAAGACTCTGCTAAAAGAAGAAAATATTGAATTAGCCCAAAAATTAAAATCTTTAGTTGATCATTATGATTTATGGGAAAAAGTAAGACAAATTTTTGCAAATTACTAATATTCTGATCAAAATATTGTAAATACTATTTAAATATGATTTTATACTAATATATTTAAGAAGAAATTCTTGAAAATTAATTTATTGATTATTTATTTAAAATTGGAATGTGCAATGTGGAATCGAGGATAAATATAGATATATAAATTTATAATCATCTCAGTTAATTCTTTCTGGATATGTAGAAATTTGAGCTTTCCATAACTAAAACATAATATTATATACACAGTTGTAATTATGAAGTTAAAATTTTCATCAAGCGCAACAATAAAAATAAGCTTTAGCAGATTAAAAAATTTATTTTAACAACAGTTACTTACAAGAGAGTACTTTTGGCCTATTTAGCTCTCTTCAATCTTATTGCAAATAATAAAAATATGTTAAACACAAATAATAGCAAATAATCAGTTTAAACCAAATAGAATTTCAGGATTAAACTAAAATGAACAAGTATTCTTGCTTAGCATCCAATCTCTTTGTTTACGTAACTATAATCTCCATTGCTATGCTATGATTGATATAACATTAATGTATATACAGTATATCTATATTTAATAGATATATACATTAATGTTATTTATGTAGATATATATAACAAGCTAATAATTGTGGATTTTTTAAAAAATTAAGTAAATATGAAAAAAAAATCACCTGTCTTAGAGATCATAACATCTATTACAAAATTATTAATTTTTGTTAAAAAAAATTCTAAAAAGAAAATAAGTTACAGCAAAAAACACTAAAAGTGAAGTTTTTCGAAAATTAAAGTGGCGCTGGGGAGAATAAAACTGTAATAATGTAATAAATGAACTGTAATAAAAGTAAATTGCAATACAAAGTGCTAATTATGGCTTATGCAGTCATAGGTCTGAGGCTGATTCAGATCAACCTCCAGCATTCGCGAGCTGCTTCCACCCTTTTGGGTCGGCTGCTTTGACCTGGCTATTATTCAAGAGCCATGGCTCTATAAGGGCTGGATTTGGGGCTTCCTGGTAAGGAAGGTGAGTTGTTTCTGATTATGGTCCTAGGACTTGTGTTTTTGTTAGAAATAACATTTGTGCTTCACCACCTGTCTGGAATTTCTGTTGTAGAGATCTTACTTCTGTGCAGGTGAAGCTTGAAGAGGGAAGTGCTTGTAGGGAATTTATTATTTCCTCTGCTTATTTCCCTTATGTAAAGATGAACTTCCACCAACACCTGAGTTTGGGCTTTTGGTGGAATTTTATCAAAAGAATCATCTTGATTTGTTGGTTGGTGTTGATGCGAATTCTCATCATATGGTTTGGGGCAGCATTGGCACCAATCGGAGGGGGGAGCACCTATTGGAGTTTCTGATGGGTACTACCCTCTTTATCTTGAACAGGAGCAATGAACCTACCTTTGCTGTTACTAACAGGAGGGAGGTCATTGACCTAACATTAGGGGGACAGTGTATTTCTGACCTAATTATGAACTGGCATGTGTCTAGTGAGCCTTCATCATCAGATCACAGATATATTTACTTTAATTTACAGGGTATGGCACCTCGTCAGGTTACATATAGAGACCCTCGGAGGACTAATTGGGCTTCCTTCAGGGAAGACCTTCGGTTTAATCTGGGGGAGTATACAGAGCAGATTTTGCTCGGTGGTGGATTTAGAGATGACTGTTGACCAGATTCAACAGGCAATTCTCTCATCCTATCACCAAAATTGTCCTGTCAGGAC